>NDXZ01035867.1:0-12357 GCA_003055125.1 Paykullia maculata
TCCTCTTTAAATCAAAAAAAAAAAAAACCCATTACACTCATAGGTATTTCCTGTTAAGTTTAATCAATTTAAGCCAGAGCAAGTTTTTCTCTTTTTATTTTACCCAAACTTGTATTATGTTATGCTCGAATAGGTTAAACAAGTAAGTGTCGACGCGATATGTTTTGGCTGTTTTAAAAAATGTAAAATTTGTTGTTCAAACGACAACAAAAGGCTTTAATATTAATTTTTAGAATTAAATTCAAAAGTTTAAAACAAAAATTTCAAAACTTTAAAATCGCTACTTTTACACCTGTTTTGAATTCCGTGTGAAAATAAAACAATTGAAATTGTCGTCATTACATTCTTAAAACTTTTTTTGAGTTTTTTTTTTGTTATAATTCTAACGCTTACAATTTATACTTCTAAAGTTGCACCTAAAATTGCTTCTTTCGATTTTGGGGAAGAACCCTTAAATTATGGCGAGCCAGCCTCGGTGCAGTGCACTATTTTGGGTGGAGATTTACCCATCAATGTGACCTGGTTGTTAAATGGTAAAGCCATTGATAGTTTTCACGACATTTCGTTAGCACGCATCGGCAAAAGAGTCAATGTGTTAACCATAGAATCGGTGGCAGCGCATCATGCCGGCAATTATTCGTGTCGGGCACAAAATAAGGCCGGACTTACCGAACACTATGCACGATTAATAGTTAATGGTTTGTTTAAGCTGTTTTTCAACATTATTAATTAGAAATTTCTTTTCTTTTTTTTTGGTTTTTTAATCTTTCATTCCATTTTCCCTAACTAAAACCTTTCTTCCTAACCTTGCACATAAAGTTCCTCCCAAAATTACGCCATTTTCATTTGGTGATGAACCCTTAAACTTTGGTGAGCCGGTATCGGTACATTGCACTATATCGGGTGGTGATTTACCTGTCTCAGTTATTTGGACTTTAAATAGACATCCCCTAATGCCGGATTTGGAGATAATGACGGAAAAACGTGGCAAACGTATACACAATCTTATGATTGATGCTATTGAGGCTAAACATACTGGCGTTTATACGTGCATTGCCAGTAATTTAGCCGGTAAAATAGAACATTCAGCGAAATTGGTGGTAAATGGTTAGTCGAAGATCTGGGATTTATCGATTGTTTTTTATGTTTTTTAATTCATATATTTTTTTATGCCAACAATTCAAAATCCCTTTAAAATTTACCTTAAGGACTACGTTTATACGAAATTTTAAATAAACTGCAGTTTGTTTTTTAAGTTTTAAGGGCTTGACTAGAGTGCTGGATATTGTACTACTTAAGTATGCATATATGTATATGTTTAGATGCACATATGTAAGTGATACATGAACATGGTTTGAAAATTATGTATCTACAATTTAAGGAAACAAAATGTTGTGCTTTTAAATTCTACTTTTCGGTTCTTTTTTTACAAGTTGAAAGGAACTTAAAAAAAAGACTTGAAATTGGTGGGGGTTTAGGGAAAAGCGTGTAAGATTCTTCTGTTGGTTCGATTTCACGATACTAAAAAGTGTTTTATTGTGAAATAGCGTTCGAAATTTTTATTATAATTTATTTTTAAACATTTACTTGATTTAACTTTAGTGTCGCCCAAAATCAATTATTTCTCTTTCGGTAACGATGAACCCATGAGTTATGGCGAATTTATAAATGTCCAATGTATTATATCGGGTGGTGATTTACCCGTTAATATCAGTTGGACTTTAAATGGTCAGCCATTTGATGGTTACTTGAAAATTTATACCACTAAGCGTGGTAAACGTATTAATGAATTGACCATAGAATCGGTGACCGCAAAACATGCTGGAAATTATTCCTGTATAGCAGAGAACAGAGCTGGACGTGTTAATTATACGGCGGAATTGAAAGTTAATGGTGTGTGACTGTGTGTGTTTGTGTGTGTATTGTACATTTAAACATACATGTGTTTTTTTATATATATTTTTATTTACTTTTAAAAATATCCTTTATCCTTAACAAATGAGTTTCGAATGTCCGGAAAAGTAAAAAAGCAGAAGAGTTTTGACAAAAGTCCGGAATAAACCAAAAAATATAAAGATTTTTTGGCCAAAAAAAAAAAAAAAAACTAAAGAGAATTTTGATTTTTTTTTTATCTACTACTTTAGTGCCACCAAAAATTAATCAATTTACATTTGGTGATGAACCCATGAGTTTTGGTGAGTTTATCAATATTCAGTGTATAGTATCGGGAGGCGATATGCCTGTTAATATAACTTGGATGTTAAATTATAAGCCGTTTGAAGATTACTTAGAAATCTTTACTACCAAACGTGGTAAACGTATATTAGAACTAATGATAGAATCGGTGGCGGCCAAACATATGGGCAACTACTCATGTGTGGCAGAAAACAAAGCTGGACGTGTTAATTATACCGCCGAGTTAAAAGTTAATGGTGTGTTGAAAGTATTTATTTTAATTTTTTCCTTTATTTGTGTTTTTTCTTTCTGCTTCTGTTTATGTTTTCAACTCCCATTAAAAATTCCTATACGCAGTACCGCCAAAAATAGCCTATTTTGATTTCGGTGAAGAGCCAGCTAATTTTGGTGAATCGGCTAGTGTTCAATGTTTGGTGACATCTGGTGATTTTCCGGTAACATTTGCTTGGTTGTTTAATGGTCGTAAAATATCAGATGATGTTTATGATGTGTCAATGGTTAAGTTGGGTAAAAAAATTAGTGCTCTCTCGATAGATATAGTGAGGGCCCATCATGCTGGCAATTATACATGTTTGGCCTCCAATAAGGCCACATTGGTTAATCATACCGCTGAATTGATAGTTAATGGTAGAATATTTATTTAATATAAACATATTCATATTATTGTACTAATTTTTTTTTTTTGTTAATTCAAATTTAATTTTACAGTCCCTCCTAAAATAGCTCCCTTTGATTTTGGTGATCATGCTGTAAATTTTGAAGAATCAGTTTCCGTTAATTGTTTAATTTATTTGGGTGATTTACCCATGGACATTTATTGGCTATTTAATAGTCAGCCTATAAATGCATATAACGGCATCTCTATAGTTAAGGGCGGCAAAAAAGCAAGTATTTTAACTATAGATTCGGTGCATGGGGGCCATGCTGGTAATTATACGTGCAAGGCCCGCAATGATGCTGATGCAGCTGAATATACAGCTGAATTAATTGTGAATGGTAGACATTTTTATAAAAAAAAATTATTATTCTTTTCAATATTTTGCGATATTTTTGTTTTATAATTTTTGTTTTTTACCTCCCAGCCTTAAAAAAAATTAACACAAATATGTACATATGTATGTATATGTTCATATGTGTGGCTATATTTTTCTAAAAAAGTATGCAAAATTAATTTTGTTATTTAATATTATTTAAGTTAACTTTTCAAAACAAAGTTCTTATAAATCAACATTAAAATTTTCACAGCTGAATTTATAAAACAACAATACAATCACATGTTTATTTTGATTGGTGGTATTTTTCTAATATTCTGATAGTATTTCTTTTTATAAAATTTTGCTTCTTATATTCACAAATTTTAAAAGTTAAAATTAAATTACAAAATTCTTACTAAAACGCCAAATTTTTCTTAGTTGAGTTTGTATTACAAATTCTTTCATATTACTCGTATAATAACATAAGTTTCTAAACATTTATTTTTTAATAAAAAAAAACATTCAGTTTCCCCCAAAATTGTGGCCTTTGATTTTGGTGATGTACCTGCTAATTTCGAAGATTCTGTATCAGTTAATTGTTTAATCTCCTCCGGTGATATGCCCATCGATATTGAATGGTTATTTAATAGTGAACCGGTGAATATATATGCTGGTATAACGGTAATGAGGGGTGGAAAACGTACCAGTTTATTGACCATAGATTCCGTACATGCCGGCCATGCAGGCCATTATACATGTAAAGCTAAAAACCGAGCTGGATCTGATGAACATTCAGCTAAATTGATTGTTAATGGTGCTGGAGAATTGCAAAACTAAAACTTTTCAATTACATACATACATATTTATAATAGTTTTTTGTTGTAGTACAAATATGTTCATTTACATATGTATGTACATATAAAGTAAAACAGTTATTTATTTTTTTTGTTCTACTTTTAAGTTCCTCCCAAAATTACTCCCTTCGATTTTGGCGAAGAACCAGCCAATGTAGAGGATTCTGTATCTATAACTTGTCTTATATCGTCGGGAGATTTTCCTATTGATATAGAATGGTTATTTAATGATTATGGTATCAGTTCATATTCTGGTATTCAGGTAATGAAGGGTGGCAAACGTACAAGCATGTTGACCATTGATAATGTTAAGGCCCATCATGCCGGAAAATATACTTGCAAGGCCAAAAATAGTGCTGCCGCCAATAATTTTACCACTGAGTTAATTGTTAATGGTATTTTTTGTTTCTCAAGAATTTAGTAGATATTTTTGTTTGGTTTTGACTTTTGTTTGGAATTTATTTTAATTTTGAATTTTTTTTGTTAAAGTTCCTCCCAAAATAACACCCTTCGATTTTGGTGAAGAGCCTGCGAATTTCGAAGAAACTGTTTCCATTAGCTGCATTATTTCATCGGGTGATCAGCCTATAGATATTGATTGGTTGTTTAATGATTATGGCATTAGTTCGTATTCAGGTGTAACTGTGGTTAAGGGTGGCAAACGTAGCAGCATGTTGACTATCGATAACGTACAGGGACGTCATGCCGGCCTTTATACTTGCAAGGCCAAAAATCATGCTGCTGCTGTAAACTATACTGCAGAATTAATTGTTAATGGTAGTTTGTTAATTTGTTTTTATTAATTGTTTATTATTTATTTTTTATGTATCAAATAGTTCCTCCTAAGATCAATTCCTTTGTATTTGGTGATGAGCCCGCTAATTTCGAGGAAACTGTTTCGGTTACTTGCATTATTTCTTTGGGTGATCAGCCTATAGATATAGAATGGTTGTTTAATGATTATGGCATTAGTTCGTATTCGGGCATTACTGTCATAAAAGGCAGCAAACGTACTAGCATTTTAACTATAGACAGTGTAAAGGCCCATCACGCCGGGCTCTATACCTGCAAAGCTAAAAATCTTGCGGCCGCTGTTAATTATACAGCTGAATTAGTTGTTAATGGTACTTTTATTTAATAACAAAGCAAATTGAACTTCATTTATTTATACATATTTTATTTAAAAACCCAATTTTTTCAATTACTTTCTTTTAAACCTTTAAAAAAGTTCCTCCCAAAATTGTACCTTTTAACTTTGGCGAAGAAGCAGCCAATGTTGAAGATTCTGTTTCAATAACCTGTCTCATATCATCAGGTGATCAGCCTATAGATATTGAATGGTTATTTAACGATTATGGCGTAAGTTCATATTCGGGTGTAACCGTTGTTAAGGGTGGTAAACGTACTAGCATTTTAACCATCGATAATGTAAGTGCTCGCAATGCGGGCCGGTATACATGTAAAGCTAATAATCATGCAGCCGCGGTTAACTACACAGCGGCATTAGTAGTCAATGGTAGTTTAAATATAGAATTAATTAAATATATAGACTATGGCAAGAAAATATTTATTTGTCGTATTGACATTATTGTTTTAAATTTTATTGTTTGTTGTTATATTCCAAGCTGAAATTTTTGAATGTTTTTTGGATTTGTAAAAATTATCATTTAATATTTGAATTTTTATTTATACATACAACATTTTTGAATTTTTTCAAGTAATAAATTTCAAAGTCTACTGATGATCTGGTCTAAGCAACCAGTGAAATGCAGCATATGGACAGCTTGTAATCTAACAACAAACAATAAAATTTATATAGACTATGTTTAAAATTTTTTTTTTCAAGTGTATTTTATAATTTAAACATTCAATCCCTTTTTTAGTTGCCCCCAAAATAGCTCATTTTGATTTTGGTCTAGATCCTGCTAATTTTGAAGATTCGGTTTCGGTTAACTGTTTAGTGTCATCGGGTGATTTACCTTTAGATATTGAATGGCTTTTCAATGACAGTCCCATAAATTCTTATTCGGGTATAACCGTAAACAAAATGGGCAAACGTTTGAGTGTCTTAATGATTGATGCTGTAAATGCTAGACATGTGGGAAATTATACCTGTAAAGCTCGTAATTTGTGGGCTTCCACAACATATACTGCACAATTAGTAGTGAATGGTGAATGTCTTAAAAACATTTTACATTTTACAAAATATTAATTTTTTTTTTTAATAAATATCTTTTTGTTTGTTTTAATTTTTTTTTCCTTTTACAATTTCCCAAAAAACGTAGTCGTTAATGAAAACATTAAAAAAAAAATAAGATGTTAAAAAATGAATGCTTTTTTAAATAAATGCTTTATAATTTTGTTAAGTTTGTTTAGAGATATTCACCATAAAATCTGTTAAGTAATTTATTATGACATTAACAAAAACGTTAAGGCTTATAAAACAACAAAGTCTTTCGAAAGTGTTCAAAAAAACACATGTTGAACCCTGGATTTTTTTTTAATTTTGAATAATTATTTAAAAAAAAATGCTGCTAAATATGTATTCGAAAGTAATCTAATTTTCAAAACTAAAGGTGTATAATATATGAATTTGTGAAAAGCTTTTTATATATAATCGGTCGATTTTGAACAGCAGCTAAACTTCTATTGTATTGCCATATCATTACACTTGACAATCAAAATTGACAAATGAAATAATTTCTTTGACAACCGGCAACGCAAGTATGGTTCGGTTAATGTTAGTCATCGACTTTTTATTTAGCAATAATTTTTCTATTAAACATCGAAAAAACCCTTATAAATTCAAATGTTCATAAATGTACGGCAGCATAATTTAAATTTATTTTTTAATTTAATGTGAATATCTCTTTTATTATTTATTTTTTTTTTTTTGTATTGCTTATAGCTGAATTGGTTTATTTTTACAAGTTTTATTAATTTGGCTTAATTGTATTTAGCTTTTTTACTTTTGAAATGTGCATTTATTTGCTTTAATTTCTTTTGTTTATTAGACTGCAGTATATTTTAATTATTTTAAAATACACAAAAAAAAAACTTTCATACATCTCACGTTAAAACTTTTATATTTGCAATAAAAATTACTACATGGAGACCGATCCAGTGTTGGGTTCCGTTTAATTCGTATTTTTTATTTGGCATCTGTTAGGGCGCCATTTTTAACTATTTAAACACATACTGCTCCTATCATGCATACATATAATTAAAATAATTACTCTCATCCATTTAAGAATTAAAAATGGTGGAAAACTCTCTAAATTCTTCTTTAAGTTTTGAAATGTTTATAAAACGATTTTTTTTTTACCGTCAAGGCTTTTTTAGAAATATGTATACAATTAAATATGTTTATGTATTTAATTTAGGTGTTTTATAACTTAAACAAAACTTTAAATTAATGAAAAACATTTTTTTCTTTTCCTAATAGAAATAAGTTTAGAGAAGAGTTGTAGAGATCTTAATAATTTGTATTCCCATTATTTCCTTCGAAAGTTTGATGTGTTTGATATGTTTTAGTTAAATGTTTATTCTCATCGCGTGATATGTTAATTAATTTAACAGGATTACATGATAACATGGCTTTTTTAATTTTTCATTAGTACCTCCTAAGGTTGTACCCTTTGATTTTGGCGACGAACCCACAAGTTTTGAGGATTCGGTCTCAGTAAACTGTTTAATCTCATCGGGTGATATGCCAGTCACTATAACATGGCTTCACAATAATGTGACCATGCAGCCCTTCGGTACCGGTATAACGATTCTCAAAAGCGGCAAACGGGCCAGTGTATTAACAATAGATGCCGTGCATGCCGGACATGTTGGCGTTTACACGTGCTTGGCCGAGAATAGAGCCGGCAAAGCCAACCATACAGCAGATTTACATGTTAATGGTGGAATTATTTTTCCTTTATTTTTTGTTAATTTTTATTTTAAATATTCGTTTTTATAGTTTTTAAATCCCATTATTCCGCTTTTTTAGTTCCTCCTAAAATAACTCTCTTCGATTTTGGTGATGAACCCGCTAATTTTGGTGATTCAGTGACAGTACAATGTACTATTTCTAAGGGTGATTTGCCAGTTGACATAAATTGGCTGTTTAATGGTTACGCCTTAAATGATTATCTGGGTGCTACAACATCGAAAATAGGCAAAAAGGTTAGCGTCTTGACCATAGACGCAGTGAATGGCCATAATGCTGGCAACTATACCTGCATTGCTAGAAATATTGCCCAAACTACGGAATATACAGCGGAATTAGTTGTTAATGGTTATTGTTAAACTTTTTTTTAGTAAATATTTCTTTTGGATTAAAATTATTGTAACAATATTTTTCGTTGGCCTTTTCCCATTTTTTTTTTATATACAATTTAGTACCTCCCAAAATCTCACCCTTTTCAGCGGGTAATGCTGAGGCTGTACATTTAGGTCAATATATCACTTATCAATGTACTATAACTGAGGGTGATTTACCCTTGAACATTTTGTGGACTCTTAATAATCAACCTTTGGTAAATGAAGACAATCAGGATATTTTAATCTCCAAATTGGGTAGACGTAGTAGTGTTTTAACCATAGAAAGTGTTAGTGCCAAAAATGCTGGCAACTACACTTGTCAGGGTGAAAATGTAGCTGGAAAGGCCAGTTTTGTGACACAGTTAAAAGTTATAGGTATTTTTTTTTTTTTGGATCTAAAAACTACATAAGTAAAGTTAACCAATATATTTTTGTTGCTTTGTGTTGTTAAAAGTTTTTTATTTTTTTCCAATTTTTTATTTATTATAAACAATCGTTTTTAGTTTTACCCCGCATAAGAGCTTTTACTTTTGAAGAGGGTCCTGCTCAAACGGGCCAATATCTGACTCTTTCCTGTTCCGTTTCATTTGGCGATTTGCCTTTAAACATATCCTGGCTCTTAAATGACCAAAATGTTGGGGAAGAAAGCTTGGGTATATCTACCACAATGGTTAATAAACGTACTAGTGTTTTAACTATAGATTCGGTAGATCATCAACATGCGGGCAATTATAGCTGTTTGGCCCGTAATCGTGCCGGCTTACAAAGCTTTACTACGGAGTTAAATGTTTATGGTTAGCTTTAAGATTTCTTTTTTTAAATTTTTCTAAACTTTATCTACTTACTAAAAAAGTTATTACTTTTCCTTTTTCTAATATGTTAGAACGAAACTATTAATTAAACTGACTAACTAAGTCAACTAACTGATTTTAATCAGTTAATTTGTCAAATTAAAATTATACAATAAACTGCATGTTCTAGTAGAATCAAAAAAAAAATAATAATAATAATAAATTTATGTGAAATATTGCATGAAAAGCACATAATTAGTTCTAACACAAAACAAATTTGTTAGTGGTTTTTTATTCAAAAAGTTTTTTAAAATATTTTTCTCTAATTAAAAAATACTATTTGAGTTTTGCCTAGTTTTACATACAAAAAATTACTTACAAATAAAAAATAACAATTTTCTATTCGCAGCACATTCTTTTGTAAAAAGTTTTCTACTGTTAAACAAAACTGTAGTTGGATGTTTTCTTTATTTTCAAAAACGTTAGGGTTAAAATAAAAAAAAAATAAAAATATTTTTTAATATTAAATAGAAAATGAAAAAAAAACATTTTGTTTATAAGTGGCTTTTAAGTTAAATATACATATGTACATATGTATGTATATCCTTTCTTCCATCTGTATGTGGAAGTATGAACATATGTATGTAAATAATTCTTACTTGATTAAAACAACAACTTTCTGCAACAGTCATGTAATAGTGGTGTCCCCTTTTTCTGGAGAGATTAGTTTCAGACGTCAGAAAAGTATGCGTCTTAAAACAACTCTTAATAATATATTTAATACAATATTTCAGCCCGAAAATAAGTTTCGTTTAGTTTATTTTTATTTTTTGTTAAACAAAAAAATAACTCCCCAAAAGTGTTACTGTTTTTTTATAAATTCCATTTAACTTTTTTACTTTCGTGTAATTTGTTCAAAAGTTTTACCTAAAATTGCTCCCTTTACATCGGGAGCAGACACTTTCTATCCTGGCGACTTTTGTACGCTACAATGCTCCATAATACATGGAGATTATCCATTGCTGGTTTATTGGCATTTCAATCAACAAAAACTCAATGAATCCCAGGCTCAACAAATGGGTGTACAAATTTCAAAAATGGGCTCCAGAAGTTCTGTACTAACAATAGAATCCGTACAAGGCCAACATGCCGGCAACTATACATGTTTTGGAAAAAATGCCGCAGGGGTGACCAATTATACGACCACCCTAGTTGTAAATGGTATTAAGGACGGATTAACAAATTCATTTACTTTTTCACAAATTTTACAGCTGTTTAGTTATTTTGTCATTTTGTCATTTTGTACTTATTTTTTTATTGTTTATGTTTGTATTTTCCAAAGTTCCTCCTAAATTGACGCCTTTACCCTCTAGTGTGGACAATCCTTTATTTTTGGGTGATTATTTTCAATTAAATTGTGCAGTTTTACACGGTGACTCACCCTACAATATAACATGGTATTATAATGATGAATCTGTTAATAATATTCCTGGCATTACGGTGATGATGCATAGCAAACGTAGCAGTTCGTTGAGTATTGAAAGTGTCATGGCTGAACATGCGGGCAAATATTCTTGTATTGGAGCTAATTTAGCTGGTTTTACAGAAGTTTCAACCAATTTAACCATCAGGGGTTTGTGGTGTTTCTATTAGTTTTGTAAAAATGTACAAAAGCATTGCATAAATGTATTTAACAAGTTTTAAATGTATAAAGTTTATAGATTTGGTAGAGGCTTAGTATAAAACTATTGTATTGGCTTAACTAATGTAAATGTAAATGTCCTTACGAATCCATTTAAAAATCTTTATAATAAAAATCATTTTTAAATTTAAAAAACTTTGGAAAAATAACAAAAATACTAAAAAAAAGCCCCTGTTCTAAACTGATTTTCAAGGGTTAAAACCTAACAGTATAGGTTCACAACAACTGCACTTTATGTCATTTTCATACTCTTCGCTTCTTTCATTGTTAATAACTTTTATTATGTGTTTGTGTTTCATCCATTTTTATTAAAATTAAAACTTAGAATTGCCACAACTTGAACAATTTCATTTTAATCCAAATGGTGTTAATGGTGGCCAGGCGGTACGTGTCATGTGTATGGTCACATCCGGTGATTTACCCATTGATATCTATTGGCTTAAAGAAGGTCAACCCTTGTTACGCTCTATTTATCATAAAATAGACGAGTATACTTTAATATTGTCTCTGCGTCAAACAAATATAGGCGATTCAGGCAATTATACTTGTGTGGCCAGCAACAAAGCTGGTCAGACTAGAAAATGGTCCATTTTAAAAATCAAGGGTAAAAATAAAAAGTGAATAGTTTTCACATATTAAACATATTATTTTTTAATAATTTTATTTTGTTTAGTTTCGTTTTTTATTTAAGTTAAAAAAACGTCCTCAATCAATTTTCTCGCCAATTTAATTAAAATAACATATTTTGAGTTTAAAAAAAACTATGTCTAATTGCAAAATCAAAGAGATTTTACACGTTTTTTTTAAATTCTAATCTTTTCCTTCTCTTTATTTTCCTTCTGTACGTATAAGAACATCCCCAATTGGCTAATATTTCCGTGTCCACACCCCTAAGCAATGTAGGCGATTATGTACAATTAGCCTGTATTATTATAAAAGGCGACCTGTTATTACACATTAAGTGATCACTCAATGGAAGAGATATATTATTTAAGATTTACACTTACTGTGTTACAACGGTGGCCTCGGTGGATTTGCAAACTAGTCTGCTTTTATTGATTTGTTTGTTGTTTTTAATCCGTTAAAAGATGATTTAACTATGACCATCGAATAAACTAATTTTTTTAAGATAACTCCTAATAATAATTTTTTTCTCTAGCAAAACATTGAACAATATTCGAATTAAAAAAACATTTTTTACTAAAGAAAAAAATATTTTCAATCTGTGTTGAAAGTATTAACTTAAAGTATGTTATAAACATATATTTTTTTTAAATCCTTATTTGAATCTTACACGATTTAGCAAAATTAAGAGAGTTTGAATGGAAGGACCAAAGGACGTTTTGGCAGTAATTTTTTTATACATCAAATTTATTTGGTATTAAAAATTGGCGAAATAGGCAAAAAAACGAAAAGTTACGCCTAAAAAGCCAAAAAAAAATCGGGTGGGCATTGAACAAAAGTTAAATAAATTCCTAATTTAAGGACGCAGGATAGTAAAATTCCATAAATATATTTCATGGTAAAAT
>NDXZ01035867.1:12429-23266 GCA_003055125.1 Paykullia maculata
AAAGGTAATAAAGCCGATGTTTAATTTTTGCACATATGGGTTATGTCCAACGTTACTTCAGCGGAAGAAAATGAGCGTGACACGCCCCGTATAAGGGATACTATTGAATTGATTTATTGTTTTCTGAATAAAATGGGCAAAAATTTTAAACTAATGAAGGAGCTGTTTAAAATTGTTCCTTTAAATATCTTAAATCATTATCGGCAAAATTGATTGTGATACACCTATTTTTTCGACAAAGTCTTATATATATTTTTTCCTTTTTGTTTTATACATGAAACTACTCTACTTATAATATTACTCTGGTGGGCTTAGGAAAACCACCCGAACATTTTTTAAATAAATGATTTTATTTGTAGATGAATCTGGTTAAAGTGATTTTTTCTGGACGTCAACTTAACCGCTTTTCTTTTTTAAAACATAAGAGAAGAGAAAAAAAAAGAACTTTCAAACGAATATATATTTGTACATACATTTCAATGAATGAATTGTTATTAATTTAAAAAACTCCGAAGAACCTTTTAAAAATTATATTATATTATATATATATATATATAAAACATTTAAGTTTGCTGGGACTTTGTAGGCACCAGGTATTAAACGGGCAAATATTGTGTATCAATATATTTTCTTTTAATAGAGAATACTTAGAAAATTTAATAGTGATGTCCTTTTAGTGTTTTTATCCTTATAAACTTTTTTACTAATAGAATACAAAATAAATCTTTGTTAAAAAAAAATTACCAAGTGTAGATAGAAAAACTTATAAAAATTCAAAAAACCTAATGAAAAATAAGTTTAAAAAACCCATTGTAAAAAACAAGAAGCTAGAAAAAAGTAAAAAAAAAAAAAACAGCTCAACATATGCATATAAAAAGAAGAAGAACTTAAAAGCACAACCAACACCAAAGCACATGCATTTTAAAACAAAACAAACTCCAGCACATTTTATACTCTTTACAACACCAACAAATAATGCACCTTTAAACGAGCTTTAAAATTAATTTTTTGCTTAAATGTAAATAAAAACTTCAAAAACATATGATTAGAAAATTATTATTGTTTTGTAACAAAAAAAATTCAAGTTTTTTAAAGTACTCGTATACATATGTACATAAATACATACGTACATAAATTCTATAAAACAAAAAACATACAATATTATAGGTATAACAGATCTGATATGGCTTTCATTATACGGCTTTTAAATAATTTTTTTTTTATTAAAAAAATGTTGCGTTTTTATTTTAGAATTGTATGTCATATTATTTTTCAAATTTTTTGTGGCTTTTTTTATTATAATTTTCGTATTAAAATGATAAACAGAATTCAGCTTTTCATATTTTTAATAGTATAATCTATCTATTCTAATCTATTGAAAAATATATATAAAATGTGCGCAGCAAGAACAAAAATCACCCAAGACGTTTTACTTTAACAAAAATCATTAACCAAACTTTCCTACATGTTTTATAAGTAACAAACAAAAACAACATGTATTTCGAAAACAATCAAACTTCATATGTACATACATATATGTATAAATATATAATAATAATAAAAGCAGCCTTATTAAGACTTAAACTGCAAGAAAAATATACATGAACTCGAAAAGTATAATGAAAATCCTCTCACGAGATTCCCATTCATGTCTTCCTAACACTATAAACAAAAAACTCCTCATACCCTTAAATATCCCGACATCCAATTCATTTACTCTTTTAGTTTGGTTTAACTTTTAATTTGTATATAAAACGAAGTAAGTTTTAAACAATGTTAAAGGATTTTTTTTTAAAATTAATTTTTCTTGTAATTTTAAAAAATTATAAATTATATTAAAAAAAAATTTTTTTGTTTTGTTTTGATAAATTACTTACCTTTAACACTTCGTTTTCTGCATGCTTAAAATAATTTTTAATAATTTCTTTTATTTCATTAACTTTTTTTCTTCTTATTAATCCTCAAACACACACACACAAACATTTATGTTGTCCTTTTACGCTTGAGTTTATTAAAATTAAATTAGTTTATAAGCTTTTTTGGTTGTAGTTTGGCTTTATGATTTCTATTAGAATTTAAGTGTTTTGTAAAAACTAAACTAAACAGCATTAAAAATGGTTTAAAACACGCACACACACATACATACATACAATTGTTATGATATGTTAAATAAAACAAAAGACTTAAGCAACAAACTTGAGTTAAAGAAAATTAAATTTAAAAAAATTTAAACAAAATAATTTTAATGCTGTTTAGCGGGAAAGCAAAAGAAAAAAAACAAAATAATATGGTTTTTGCCTTAATTTAAACACTGACATATCAGAGAACATTTGTAAAACATGAAGTGCAACAAAAAAATAATAATAAAAGAATAGAAAGTTTGATTTAAACGACGTATTTATAATTTTAATATTTTTAATTAGATAATAACAAAATATTCATAATTTATGAACTTTAAACTTAGGAAATTGTTTTAACAGGGTTGTTTTCAAAAACGATAGTTTTCGTTGAAATATAATTGTAACTCAAGTTTGTATTACGTATTTCTTATAAGACTCATTGTTATGACTGACTTTTACATAAACCATTTTTGTATTTTTTCCTTTTGCTTTCAGTCCACAGGTCTGTCTGTTAAAAATGTCATTAATACCGCATGCCTATTGTAGTCGTATAATCATTAAAGTGAAATTAGGCATTAACATATCTTGTCTTTTCTCATCTTCTTAAAAAAAAAAAAAATTCTTAAAAAATAAACTAAACAGTGCCACCAAGATGGATTTTGGAACCCACCGATAAGGCTTTTGCTCAAGGATCCGATGCCAAAGTTGAATGTAAAGCTGATGGTTTCCCCAAGCCACAAGTGACATGGAAGAAAGCTGTGGGTAAGTTAAAAAAAACCCGATCAAGCCTATGCCTGAAAGGAGAAAACGTTTTTGGCTTAATTAATTTTAAAATTCGTTAAGAATTGTTTTAAACAAATAATTTAACCGTAAGAAAAACAAAAAAAACGAACAAAATTATTTCAAATACATTTCGTGTGGCTTCTAAAATATTCTGTAAGATTTTTAGAATTTATGTTATCAAATAAGAAGTTCTCAATAACAGCTTCTTAAATGATATTTTATTTCTTCACTAATGTTTAGGTAACAGTCCCGGTGAATACAAGGATTTGAAGAAAAACGACAACATTCGCGTTGAAGAAGGCACCCTACACATCGATAACATCCAAAAGACCAACGAAGGCTACTATTTGTGTGAAGCTATCAATGGCATTGGCTCCGGACTCTCAGCTGTCATAATGGTGAGTGTACAGGCTCCCCCAGAATTTACTGAGAAGTTACGAAATCAAACTGCTCGCCGTGGTGAACCCGCTGTGTTGCAATGCGAAGCTAAAGGCGAAAAACCTATTGGCATTTTATGGAATATGAATAATATGCGCTTGGATCCCAAGAATGATAATCGTTATACTATACGCGAAGAAATCCTTTCAACCGGTGTCATGTCTAGTCTCTCGATTAAGCGTACCGAACGTTCTGACTCTGCCTTGTTTACCTGTGTAGCCACTAATGCCTTTGGTTCTGATGATGCCAGTATAAATATGATTATCCAGGAAGTACCAGAAATGCCTTACGCCCTTAAAGTTTTGGACAAATCTGGACGTTCTGTTCAGCTAAGCTGGGCCCAGCCCTACGATGGCAATTCTCCAATCACCCGTTACATAATTGAATTCAAACGCTCTCGTGCCTCTTGGGATGAAATCGATCGCGTTATGGTTCCCGGTGATACTACTGAAGCTCAGGTGCAGAAACTTAACCCTGCCACTACTTACAATATACGTATAGTGGCTGAAAATACTATTGGTACTTCCCAATCTTCGGAGGCTGTCACCATTATTACCGCTGAAGAGGCTCCCTCTGGCAAACCTCAAAGCATCAAAGTAGAACCAGTTAATCAAACTACTTTACGTGTCACCTGGAAACCGCCAGCTCGCTCTGAATGGAATGGCGAAATTCTGGGCTACTATGTCGGCTACAAACTATCGAACACCAACTCCTCGTATGTTTTTGAAACTATTAATTTCGTTACGGAAGAGGGCAAAGAACACAATTTGGAATTGAATAATTTACGCGTCTACACCCAATATTCAGTTGTTATTCAGGCTTTTAATAAGATTGGTGCCGGTCCTTTGTCCGATGAAGAGAAACAATTTACCGCTGAAGGCACACCCAGTCAACCACCCAGTGATACCTCCTGCACCACATTGACTTCACAAACTATTCGCGTTAGCTGGGTTAGTCCTCCCTTGGAATCGGCAAATGGTGTTATTAAGACCTACAAGGTTGTCTATTCTCCCAGTGAAGAGTGGTATGGTAAGTATAGAACTAATTTTTTCCTTAACTTTTATAAAAAAGAAAATGTAACAAATTTCTGCTTCGAACGGAGAACTTGACGAAAATTGTATATGAAAACTAAATTTATCAACAGTTTCTAATCGAGATTTTTTTACTTAGATGAAACTAAACGTCATTATAAGAAGACTGCCTCCTCAGACACCGTTTTACATGGCTTGAAGAAATACACCAACTACACAATGCAAGTTTTAGCCACCACTGCCGGAGGAGATGGTGTACGCAGCGCACCCATACACTGCCAAACTGAACCTGATGGTAGGAAATTTGATTCTTTCAGTAAAAAAAAAATTTATTATTAATGGAATTTTTTTTTTCCCGATCGAACAGTACCTGAAGCTCCCACTGATGTCAAGGCTCTCGTAATGGGTCATGCTGCCATTTTGGTCTCATGGCGTCCACCAGCACAACCCAACGGTATCATACAACAATATACTGTCTACACTAAAGTCGAAGGTGCCGAAGGTGAACCCAAGAGCCAAAAGATTCCCCACTACCAAATGAGTTATGAAGCTACCGAATTGGAAAAGAACAAGCCCTACGAATTCTGGGTTACGGCCAGCACAAACATCGGTGAAGGTCAACCCTCAAAGAGTATTATTGCTTTGCCCAGCGATCAAGTTCCTGCCAAAATTGCTTCATTCGATGATACTTTTACTGCCACTTTTAAGGAAGATGCTAAAATGCCTTGTTTGGCTGTTGGTGCTCCACAACCTGAAATCACTTGGAAAATCAAAGGTGTCGAATTCACTGGCAACGATCGTATGCGCGTCTTACCCGATGGTTCTTTGTTAATTAAATCTGTTAACAGACAAGATGCTGGCGATTATACCTGTCATGCTGAGAACCCAATTGCCAAGGATTCGATTACACACAAATTGATTGTTTTGGCTCCACCAATGTCACCACAAGTTACATTGTCGGCCACCACCACAGATTCATTAACTGTAAAATTGAAGCCTCATGAAGGAGATACTGCTCCTCTACACGGTTATACTTTGCACTATAAGCCAGGTAAAAAGAAAAAAAATACAATTTTGGCTCTTTTTTAAAGTTTTCATAAATGTTTGTGTTAAACAGTTACTTGTAAAAATAATTCTGCAATTAATTTAGAAAATAAATTTTGATTTTAAAATCGTTCAAATTAAAACAAAATATAATTTTACAAATATTTCAGCGTTAGTTAGTTTCCAAACACAATAACATATTTAGAAAATAAAATTTCGTCTTATTTTATTAAACCCTTTAAAATTCAAAATAGTTTTGCATTTTTCGTTAGAATATAATGTTTTGTAAAATCTAATTTAAAAAGAAGATTAACGTTTTGAATCAAATGTGATAACTGAAATAATTAATTAATTTCAATTTTTCAGAATTCGGAGAATGGGAAACCGCTGAAGTTTCAGTGGATGCTCAAAAATACACAATTGAAAATCTTTTATGTGGTTCACGTTACCAAGTTTATGCTACCGGATTTAATAAGTATTATAGCATTTGATTTTCAATAATAAGAAATACATTTAACATTTTTTTTCTTCTTTCCTTTAGCATTGGCGCTGGCGAAGCTTCAGATATCCTGAATACCCGTACTAAGGGCTACAAACCTAAACTGCCGGAAAAATCCCGTTTCATTGAAGTCTCCTCCAACTCGGTCTCATTGCATTTTAAAGCTTGGAAAGATGGTGGTTGTCCCATGTCTCATTTTGTTGTAGAAAATAAGAAGCGGTTTGTTTTTATACTTTAAAAATTCACGGTAATTCTGAAAAAATTTCTTTTTAATATGCCCCTAAATAGTGATCAAATTGAATGGAATCAAATTTCAAATAATGTTAAGCCCGATAATAACTATGTAGTTTTGGACTTGGAACCAGCAACCTGGTATAATTTACGCATCACCGCCCATAACTCTGCTGGCTTTACTGTAGCTGAATATGATTTTGCCACTTTAACTGTAACTGGAGGTAAGTCAACTCTGTTTTCCAATTCATTTTGTACAAAAAAGTTTTCTAATAAAATAAATTAAAAAAAAAACATTGCTTTTGTACATACAACTACAAAACAGAACTACGTGCAATTTAAGATTTTTATTTTCCCTAATAAAAATCTTAAAAAATATATACAAATAACAAAAAATAATAATTTTATATAGTTTTTTGTGTAATAAAAACAAAGAAAGCTACATACGCTTGCTTCAATGTAAAAAATATTTTTTAATTTCTTAAGCTTTTTATTAAAAATATTTTAATTTCAATCTTCTTTTAACTTAAAAGCACTATAAATTTGTATTTTTCGTTTTTATTAAATTTACAAAAGCTTCTGTAAAAATTGTGAAATATGTTTTTTTTTTTTAATGTAAATGACTGTTTTAATTTCATAATATTGGGGTTTTTCGTTTATTCGCTTAAATGCCTCTTATAGCTCCTTAACTTTAAATATTATGTGAAAATTTTAGAGTTTAAGAGGTATAAAAAGCATTTAAGCGATTAAAGAAATATCCCTCTTATTTATTTTCAATTATGTAGCTGATATTGTAAACAAAACAAATTAAACCAAATTCTCTTGCGTAAATGCAATTTGTTTTTCTTCCCCTTGTTGTTGATTTAAACAAATAAAAATAAAAAAAAAACAAAAAATACATATCTATTTTGAAAATAAATATTGTGAAAAATTCCGGTAGATAGTAAAGTCATCACCATTTTAATTTATTTTGTCAAATCTCTACACGGTTTTTGTTAGAATTAAAAAAAAAACACACACACACACACAAAAGTTAGTAGTAAATAATTTTTACTTCTCTTTGGTTTAATAATAATTGTTAAATGTTAATTTCTCAATTTTTTTTTAAAAACCATTTTTGTAATGAAAAATGTACTCATTTCTTGTATTTGAATTGTGAGTCAACAATTTTAGAAATATCAAAAACTTTTTAAAAGTATTATTTCTAAAAATCTTGACTATAAGTTTTAAATCACACTAAAGATAAAGATATTTTTTTAAATATTTTATAATTTATAGGTATTTCCCCTCCATCCCTTGTGGCATAATTGATGTCTTTATAGTTTGGCATGTAGCTAAATGTTGTATTAAAATTTAGCATCACATATGAATGAATGAAATAACTATTTGTAAAAGAAAAATTTTAAGTGTACAAGAGACCCTAATATCAGCAAATGTATAAATTGCATGCAATGATACATATATACATATAAGTAAATACATACATACACATACATGTATGTAGATATGTGTACATAAGTACTAGAGAACGGCGCAAAACTGCCTAAACTTCTGTAACTTCTTTATTTTACAATACTTTCAGCTCTGTTTTTTAAAATAAAGATAAATAACAAAACAAAAATAATAAAACATGACTCTTACAAAAACAAACAATTATCGTTCGAAAAGTTTTTCTCTACAGTTTTGAAAAAAAGTAAAAGATTAAAAACAAAAGGAGACAATAAAATAAAATAAAAACGGTAAATCATATCATAAACATTACGTACAATAGAACACACACAATTACAAATGTTTCTCTCTATGGAAATAAAAATTACAATCATTATTATATTGATGCATATAATTTTATTGTAACTGAAACCTGTTTTAAACTCTCATTTTTATAACAGAGTGCAATATCTCTTTAAAATTGTCTTTGGTCAAACATGATTGGCTTGTTCTGTGTTAATATTCTATTTAATCTTTGTTCTCGTTTAACTTTATTAAACTCTTTGCCGTCAATAAAGGAGGACGAAAACCACGTTTTACACTAAAAGTTAATTATATTTTTGGGAAATTTGAAAAAAATGGACTAATTGGTCCATAATCCGCAAAAATTTGGCACAGCTAAATAAAGCGCTCTTACTAGTTTAATATAAACATTGTGAAATTTCAGTTTCGTTCGTTTCCTTCAATATTCTTATAGTAAAGCAAAACTCATTGTTTTTGAAAAACATTATTTGAAATTTAATAAGATTTTTCACTTGTAAGCAACAAGCCCTATTCTTGCGCCGCTCTAAACGTTAAAACTCGAAGAAAATGATTTTACAGGCCGGGGCACATAGAATCCGTCATACGTTATCCGTTGCCATTTTTAACTGAAATTAACGTGACAACTGAAAAAGCGGACACAATAAATACTTTGTAAACGGACACAACACACACACAACGTAAAAACCTAAGGTAGAAAAGTTAGCTGATAGTTGTCAAACTACTTAACGTACGTTTAAAGTTGCCCAACTTTAGTACTTTGCCTTTGTTTTTTTTGTGTATCTGACTTAATATAGTTATTACATATCCTTAGAAGCAAAAAAATTGACAACGAGCTTTATTTAAGTGCTAAAAAAAGTCGGAGAGTTTCAAGTGGAATTATCAGTTAAAACATGAGTTACAAGATCTTGGTAAGCAACAAAAAGGGCGCTTCTATCAAACGCCCTTTATGTAGGTATGTACGCATATATGTACATACGTACATACGTACATACCGGTACAACCCAAACTTTTATTCTGCATTTCAAATACTGTCCAAAATGAAAAACTCGTTGCCACCACCTACCAGAGGTGGCTGCAAATTTAAATGCAAAGCAAATGCAAGGTGCTTTGTAAATACAGCTGATATAATTAAATTATTCCTGTCTAGTCATTATTCCTCCTTGGTAAGGACCATCGATGCACTTATGATGACTGTGGTTGCCATTAAAATTGCGGAAAAAAATCTTGGTTACCTGGTTAATGCTTATTCTTATGGACGAATTCTTATCAATCAAATATGTCCCAACGATGCTGTTGTCCGCTGCAAAAAAAGTGCTGATACTAGTTGATACTAGTGCTAGAGACGGACTGCGAAACAGCCAGAAATTTCTCATGATTTGTTGTGGTGTCAGCAGATCAAGCGGCAGGAGTTATATAGCCCAAACCACCTGTATTATCGTTGCAAGATACACAGGTGCAATGGTCCATAATGCAAAGTGGTCCTATGACCACCGTCAAGTAAATTGTATTGTAGCTTTCAAGACGTGGCAATAACGCTTTTACTTAAAAGTTCAACTGAAATACTACTACATTCTCTGCCTTGGGTCAAATTATTAAACAGATTATTTCATAATTGTGGTGGGTTATTGTTATATGGATGTCAGCAGATGAGCCCTTCTTACATGGAATATTAAACTCCGCTGAGCTCTTCTGTATCTAGAAAATTCATCAAATAAACGTAAACAAAAAATATTCCTAGAAGTTACGGACATACATTCATACATACATACATACATATGTACATACATAAATACATACATACATATGTCCTACTTACTGCTGTAAAAAAACGTTTAACTTTATGTTAAAAAAAAATTAATGGAATGAAACTTGAATGCATTCTTCGAGGATTTACGGGAAAGGAATTGTAATTCTTTTTTTCATTCTTTTGTTTTTTCTTAGGGTAAAAATAACAGAAAAAATCCTGATGTGTACGTATTATGTAAGTGTATGTTGATTTCATGTGTTTGTAAGTTAAACATTTTTTTATAATAATTTGATTTTTTTTAATAGAATTTTAAATTTTACTTTTAAATTACATGTTTTATATAAAAATGCAACAATAAAAATTTTTTATTTTTATTTTATTTGTTAATAAAATTTGGCGGTCATACAAAGTATTTCTTATTGTAACAGATGAACAGAAAAACAAGTTGATGTTTTTAAAATATTAATTCAAGAGACAACAAAGAGTAATAAAAAAAGCTCTTCTGTCTTCACTGCTCAATTTTGACGCTAAGCATAAAGAGGTCTATTACAGGAGAAAAGAAAAAATAGTAAACAACAAAGATTTCAACAGACTGACAGAGGGACATAGGGACAGACGGACATGGCTAAATCGACTTCCCTTTCTATAAGGATTTAGAATATATATACTTTATAGGGTCGCAAATGAATACTGTAAAAATTACAAACGGAATGACAATTTTATATACATATGTACATATACCCTTGTCACCTGAGGTGAAGGGTATAAAAATGACAATAATATTAATAACGATAAGTGACGTAACTAAGATTTTTTAAACTCTTATAAATATAAAACATTTAATAAGAATGAGTCTACAAATACAGTTTATAAGAAATTAAAATCTTTAAAAAAAAAACAGTTTAAGGGAAAACGCTTGCTAATTATGAAAATATGGAAAAATGAGGAAAAGAAACTAACCTTCATTCAAATGGTGCAATATTATATATATAATATTTTACGACGATTTTTTGATTTTTTGTGAGAAATTTTTTTTTTTGGGAATTGTTGAGTTTAAAGTTTAAACTTCTACAGTTAAGCATAATGAAACGCTATTGAAATAAAATTTGGCATATTTAAAAATTAGAAATTGAACTTTCAGCTGGTTGAAAAAGTTTCGGACCACGCCCCTTATTTTTGAAGATATGGGAAA
>NDXZ01035871.1:0-18867 GCA_003055125.1 Paykullia maculata
GGAAGGGAACAAATTGAAAGCTTTTGTGCTTGTGTCTACCATCTTTATATTGCATTAAAGCAAGATGTAGTCAAGTACACAGTCACTATGCCGTCTGTGCTGTATGAAAGCTACTATTTGAAAATTAGTTGATCCTTAGTTTATATAGATGTTTTAGTTAACATTTTCAGGCTTTTTAGTTCATGTGATTACTGTCAAGAATATTATAAAAAATCGAGTACGACAGATCAAAGAGTGCTGAAGTGTCGTTCTCGATTTTTCATAATATTCTTGACAATAATCACATGAACTAAAAAGCCTGACAATATTAATTAAAACATCTATTTAATAACATATTTAAAACTTATTCAAAGCTTTTAGAAAAGTTTTATATATAGGAAAATATATCAAAAAATTTAAAAAAAATTTGATTTCTCTTAAATTTTTTTTATTTTTAAAATATTATTTTATTTGAATATAAAAAATCAGAAATTTGTAAAACTTTTTGTTACATATTAAAAAAATATTTATAGAAAACTTTCTCGAAAGAGAATATTTTCTATAACAATTATATATGGTAGATTATTTTTCGGCTTTAGGTAATAAATTTATAATTATAAATAAAAATCCAATATTAAAGTAGTTTTATTTATTTCAAAAATATTTTAATTAAAAACTTCAATATTTTGATCTGGTTCGAACATCATCTTCAGCAATTTATTTAAAACTTAAACGGATATATTGAGTAAAAGCTTCTTATTTGTTTATAAGTTTATTAACAACTGATTGTATTTGTTTATTTTTTATTTAAAAATTTACTACAAAGAAAGAAAATAATATTTAATATACAAAAATATTAAAAAGATTTTTGATGTTTGTTTGTTTATTTCTTTGAGATCCCTTCATTCAGGCGATAAGTGGTTGAAGGGAATAAGAAAAACAGTTAATTTTAAAGTAATTTTATGAATTCAAAACCATAATTCTATTTAATTTATAAAAACTTTACAACAAATTTTCTTAATTGACAGTGAATATGAGTACCGAGGAAACAAATTAAAAATTGTTTTAATTACTAAAATAGATGAACTAAGGAAATCATTTTTAAATGTGCTCCTCTCGCCAGAATGATTATACGAATTATTAAAAACAAAAAGAAGCAAAATATATAAAAATTTTTCGTAAAAACAAAATAAAAATGTTAATTTTAAAAACTTCTCTGAATGGAGTACCAATAAATTAAATTAATTTGTTATTTATTAAATTAAAATTTATTAAATTACCATCCATGTTTTAATTAAATTAATCAAATTACAGACAAGCGATTATGTTTAAAATTGTATTTACTTCTCACTAATAGTAGGTTTTGACTATCATCAAAGTAAAAATAAAAACTTTTCCAACAAATTGTATTTTAAATATTAATGAAATGAATTGTTTACAGGGCATTTTACATACAACCTTGACCAATCAAAATTGCTTTATATATGTATATAGATACGCTTCTATTCAATAGTGTATGTATGTGTGTATGTGTGTAAATTCATACATTTATTTTTATTGATTTACATCAATGGGAATTTTTATTTTATTTACAGATTTTGTTTATTATTATTTCAGGCATATTTGATTTTGCTAACATTCATACGAACTCTAAAGTAATTTGATGAATTCTTATTCTTTGTAGATTTATTTATTTTCTGTTATTTTTGGGTCATTTTTTTATTTTAAATAAAAGCTAAAACAATATTTTCTTAATAATTTTTTTTTAATTTTATGTCTTTCGATTTTGTTTGTAACAAAAGTTTCGTATTTTGCCCTTAGCAAAACAATAAAAAATACATAAACAATAATAATGTATTGTAAAATTGTCCGACATTACTTAAAGATAACAAATGATTTAAAACTCCTTAAGGATATAAGATAAATTCCATTTAGTAGGTTATCATTTAGAAATATGTATGTAGCCTCAATTTGAAAAACTTTTAAAATTATATTTCAGGGTATTAAAAACAAATATGTTTTTAAGAAAAAATAGTTTTGTATTTAAATATTTGTTGTTGTTGTTTTTTTACAAAATAAGAACATTTTATAATATTTGAAATGTATTCAAATGTTATAAAAGAAGGGGAAAAATGGCAAAAAAACAGAAAAATTGTATTTTAAAAGTTTGCTGAAATCAATTTGAAAGTAAAAGGAAGATTTTGTTAAACAGAAATACTTATAAGTTATTTAATTAAATTCATTGTAACGATTAGGCCCCGCATGATTGTGTTTACAAAATATACACAAACTTTCTATCTATTATTTTCGAAAAAGAGTTTTAGCTGGTCGCGCTTAATGAGGCTAAGCATTTCCATGAGGGTCGCATATTTTGGTCCTTTATCACCTTTTGCATCCCATAATTATTGACACCCTCTTGCTTGAACAAAATACAATCATTATCTTGGCGTCATGGTTATTCGTCTTTGAGATCGATTGTAGTTGACCAAATTTCATTTACGACTTTTTGAACATATAATTATAACAATAGTTTCACTTTTAATCGGCCGTTATAATTTGATGCGGAAACAATTTCTTTTGTGTGGCATTTCAGTGTCACATCAATTTTGTTTTTGCTTATGTATAAGTCGTAGGTGCTTTTAATTAGTTGAACATTTTTGCTTGACCTAATAACTTTTCAGGCACCTTAATATTAAAACTTTTTCCACAACATAGCAGGGGCATTTTTATCATTCACTTTTTAATAACTCAAACTTATCACGACAAGTTATTTTTGATAGAGCAAGACCTCCAAAAGTTTGCTAAGATAGAAACGCTTGGAAAAGGCACTGCCAACACAATTTAGTGAAAAGATATTCAAATTATTGCATACAACCAATAGAAAGGAATTTATCTAAAAAAAACGTAATTATTAAAAATCTTTTTTTAAATTGCCTTTTTAGTAGTTCAATGCTGTTAATAGAAGTCATGATTTAATGTATTGGCCTCCTAAGATTAACCTCCCTTTTTTATTTTATCTTTAATTTAAATAACTAACCGATTCTTTTCATACTATAAAGATATTTTATTGCAATTTACAGAAAAACTATTATTTACTTTTGAATAAGCTGTTAACAGTGTGTTTTAACAGCATAAAAGACAAAAACAAAATAATAAAAAAATCATCATCATGACTTCACTTAAAGTGATTGATTTATTAAATGTTAAATTAATAGCTTCTTTCAGTTTATTTTGTAAAAGTTTTATATTTATTCACTGTCTCTTGAAAAGTGTATAAACAGCAAATAAAAAATGTCATTGTCAATCATGTTTAAGATATATTGTGTGTGAGTTTGTGAGTTTATGTGTATTAATTTTGTTGTTGCAGCTGTTGTTATTTCAAAAACAAAATATTAAAATGAATGTTTAACTCTTAAGAAAACCATTTATAAAATTAACGTTTTAACGTTAAAAAGTTTAAATTCAATAAAACTATACATGAGTATGGATTCTGTTTCTGGTTAAGTTTGAAAAATCTTATATTTTGCGGAAATATCGTAGATAAATATTGCCAAAAAAAGCTACAAAACTTGGGCATCAAAAATGTATTTTAAGAACTAGTTTTTTTAATGTTTTGAAATTAAAAAATTAAAATTAATTTTTGTCAACGTTCTTATTTTTGTTTTGTTTGTTTCTTCGTGAGATCAATTTGGTAACCAGTACTGTCATAATCGGCACTAAGACCCGTAAAACAACAGACACGAAAAAAGTTCATATAATAAACTGAAATTTTTTAGACCCACTTAAAAAAAAAAACATTTTGATCACATTTTTAAAGATGTAGTTTAAAATGTTCCCTATAATATTGTGGGTCTAGTGAGTATCGGCTTTGTGTTAAACCATTTAAGAAAAAATACAGAATACCTACCAAGAGAGATGAGCACAAAATTCTCCAAATTTTTGTATACCTAATTCTTTTTCTGATCAACTAATAGTTATATTTTTTGTAAGGTGTTCCTCAAGGCTATATAGAAATAAAAAGGCTTAATGTAGCCATACAAAAAACTTAACTGGCAACACTAAAAAAAACTTTATTAAAAAGCTGGTATTAGCTTGGGCATAGTCAACATTGTATCACTAATGCCGACGCTTTAATCTGAGCGAAACCTTTTTTTCATTGTGATAAAAACTTTCTAGACTTCTTTGCTTTTGTTTTAAATTAACAACAAGATATTGTTTTAATAATCAACAATATTTCCTGGAGAAAAATCAAACCAAAGTATGCCTACGGCAGCAACTCACTTAATGGATGACTCCTTATAACTTTGAAAGTGCAGGTCTTAAATTATTGGTTTTTTGCTCAAGCACTTGGGTTACTCAGAGTATTTTGAATATAGTTGTTGTGGTGAACCATGTTCAAGCTTTACGTGGTTTGCGAGATCTGCACAGTTTGCAGCAATATTTTAATTAAAGATTTATGTTTTGGGACATTTTAAACCAATTCTTTATCAAAATACGATTTTTAATTTTATACCCACTATTCTTTTAGAATTAATTTTATATTATTTGTTGTTGAAACTAAAGCATTTATTAGTAGTTTTTTTCTTCAGTTCCTAACACATAAGAAGCGATTTATGCATAATCTCATAAATTGTAATTTAAAAACATTAGTTTCTATAAAAGTTTTTCTTTAGGTTCTCTCTTCCAAAGTCCCAAAAATGAAGATTGTGGGGCTTAAATGTGTCATATAGCAAAAGTTTTTCAATAAAACTTTTATCTGCAAGTTTTTTACTCTTCCCAATTCCTTTATCATGGCTTTCACATGCTCTATTCATTCTTAATTCAGCATGGAAAAAGTAATGGGGTGTTAACGTACATTCTTCAGAATAATTTCAATAAACTGAAGTTTATTTTTGAAAATTAAACGAATGAATAAATAGAAAAAAAAACTTTTTTCGTAAACGTTTTGTAAATGATAAATGGTTGCTTAACAAAAGCCATTTTAAGGCATTAAAGCTTTTAAGAATAAAAACGATTAATTGTGTTTAAAAAAAAAAACTGTTGTCGATAACGAAACATACGCACATACATATATGCATACGTACATACATACATGAGGCGTTTATGTTGAAAATGGTTTAGGTCGATTTATTTTTTGATGCGGTGATAAAAGAGTTCAGCTTTGAAATAACTTAAAATATTTCCAAGTTCTCTTAAATTGCTTTTATTTTTTTGCCACCCAATAAAACATGTCAAAAAACATTATAAATTATATAAATATGTACATATGACTAAAAATCACAAAGGGTTTGTTCTTTAAGGATTCACATGTATTTTTCTGATTTTTAAACAAAATGTTTGTCTTTTAAAGGTCTTATGATGCCAGAATAATATTTTTGATGGAAAAAATTATTTAATTAATACATGATTTTGCAAATTTAAATAAAATAATTAGATAAGATATCTATGAAACAAATTATTTTTATCTACAAAAATTAAAAAATAAATAAATAAAAAATGCGAGTGCAACATTAGACATGTTGAGCTGTACGGCCTGGAACAGCAGGAGGAACTACTAGCTAATATGTTTACATATATGAACTGACAGAATTTGTTAATCTTATGTTGGTGAAAATAGAGAACTGGTGCAAATACTACATTCCCATTAAACCATCATGAAAGAGAAGACCAAATACTTAAATATTTTGGTGCTGAGTAGAAGAAAAGGTGACAGCTGCTTTAAACAGTAAATAAATTCCTCCCTTAAGTAATGCGAAATCGGTTCAAGGATGGCTGTTCCAGTGTAGAATCACTATGGCTACGTTAATTCAAAAATGATAGAAACATGATGATCAAGCTAATAAAATCATATTAAAAACAGAGACTATTGTGCTTTGGTCTTAGGTCTCTCAAATCCTTTTGTTTATGTGAACTTAAACTTTTCAATTTGTCTTGGTAATTTTCGTAAGCAACCATAAAATCCTTCTAATCTGGTTAACAAATAATAAAATATTTTTTTTTACAAAAGTTTAACATAAATTCTATGGGGCTCTTTTAACAACAAACAAACAAATAAATAAGACAATAAAGTTTTTGCTTTTACTGATAGCAGTTTTCCAGTATCCTTTTTAACATTTGCGCTTGAAAGCTAAAAATATTAAGGAATATGTTTTCGTTTTTTTGGCCTTAAAATTCTTAACTATAAAACAATAACAACTGAAGAAATCTTTCTATTGTTTTTTTATTTCCATCTGGATTGGCCATAAAAAATATTAAAATTGTGTTGTAACAAACACCTCCTTTAGGAGGGAAAAGAAACAAATAAAAAATAGTTGAAATTTTAGCCATGATCAAAAAAAAAGCGTGTTGTACATTTTGTTTACAAAAAAGAAATAAAACTTTGAGAAACATAAGTCAAACCATCATTGTCAGCATTATCATCATTATTATAGGGGCCACAACCATCATCTTTAACACCGCCCGCAGCATTTCCCACATCTTTCACAACCCAGCGAAATTATCAGCCACTGTGTAGTTACAACAAGGCCATTAAGTGCTAGTTGGGGCAAAAAAGGCATCAGCAGCAGCTTTTTTTTATTCTTTTAGTCTTTGTTTGAATAGAGTTGTATTTCATTTTGATGTTTTTTTTATTCTGTTTCGTTATTGTCGTTGTTTTGTTTTCGCAAATAAATGAAATGAATGACTTAACAACTGGCTGACTGTATATATAAATGAAAAAAACAAAAATGTATGTATAAAATGTCCTTAAGGTCTTACAAAACAATACAATAAACGGGTATAAAACTTAATGTCTCTACGATGTTTTTGTTGTTGTTTTTTTTTATTGTGCTTTTTTGTGTCAGTATTTGTGGGCTTAAAGCGTCTTTCCAAAATAAAAATAGATAAACATAGATGTATTTCTTTTAGTAAATCTTGCCAAAATAGGAAAATATATTTATTAAATCTTTGATACCAGGATTTAATTTTAATTTTGCTATTTGTGTTATTTACAAAGTAAACAAATAAATAATAATAATATTCGCATTAGCATCATTTAATTTAATTTTTTAAAATGTTAATAAAAATTTGTTATCATTAATACGACAGTTAATTAAAAGATTATAATAAAGGTAAAATTCACGAATTTGGAGAAAAACAAAAATTCATTGAAAACATTTTTTATAAAAACTGAAACATAGCGAAAGAAAATTTATCAAAAATTTTTTATAAAAAATTTTTTTTCAAAAACTTTTATACAAAAAAGTTTCTTAAAAAAATTAAAAAATAATTTAATTTACTATTTTTTTTTTTAATAAAGCCGTATAAAGAAAAGTTATCATACAACTTTCTACAAAGAAAATTTTTTGAAAAGAGAAAATTAATGGAACAATTTTTAGGCATTTCAAAAGATTTTTGTAGTTATTATTATTATATTATTATATTATTATTATTTGTTATAACGAATAAATAAAAAATTTTGTTTTATTTTGTATTCCTTTCGAAATTTACTTTCGAATGGAGTCCAACTTTCTTTCATAACTGTAGGAAAAGTTTTCCATTAGCCACTAAAATATCTTAATGATAATAAAACAAGTTATATTCTTTTGATTTTGACAAGTCAAATTTATCAAGTCAAATATATTTATTGAAAATTTTCTCTAAAGAGAAACTTTATCCTATTTATCCTTTAGGGAGCCTTCAATAGCAAGAAAAATTATTGAAAATAATTCAAATTGATTTTTAATCAAAATATTTTTGCTATTTTTTTTAAACTATTAATTTCTTAAATTTCCTACGAAATTTCCTTTAAGCGTAATTTAATATTTTAATGCTTTTCGTTTTAATTACATAAAATGGTATAAAATCATCCTTCAAACATTTTCCACCAGAGTTCACTTAAAGTGCCAAGAACATTAAATTTTTCACCTTTTGTTGTTGGCAACATTTCCTTTGTCTCTTAAATGCCTAAAACCTTACAACAAACACAAAAAGTGTATATGTATTTACACCTTGAGGTAATAGTTGTTGCAGTTACAGCAGTTGCTATAGTTATAAATTGCTGCTGCAAAAATGTTTCTCTATGAATTGATATTCACATTAAAAGCGTTGAAAAAATGAGCTCATGTGCATAGAAAATATGTTTTTTTCATTTTAAAAAAAAAAATATATATATATCATATGGTTGCAAAAAAAGAACTCATCTCAAGCGTAAATTGTTAAATATTTGTCTGACATAAAAATAAAAGAAAATAAAATGAAATAAAATAAAGTACTGGGGAAAATATGAATATTTTTATGCAGAAAATATGGTAGAGATTACTGTGAAATTAAAAAGGAATAAAAAGAATATATTTGTGTGTAAATACATATGTATGTTTAAACGAGTTACATATTTAGTATTCTATTGTTAGCTGCTTGTTTTTGTTTAAAACTAAATAAATACAAGTTAAACTAAATGCTTTTAAAGTTATAAATGCAAGTGGATTTTCTTTGTGTTTTTTTAACCATAAGAAAGAAACAAATGGATATGTGTTAGTAAGTTTAACTATATGTTTTTCGATTCGAATAAGTAATGTGAATATTTTATTGCAGTTGGATCTTTTGGGGTTTATATCTTAATGTTTTGTATATTGACGGTTTTAAGAGAAGAACGTAAAAAAAGTTTAACTTTCTCCCCTTAATGCTATAAACGCATAGACGACAGCAGGCTACCGACTACATGACTACAAATGCTGTTGGCTTTAATTGTTGGCAACAGCTACAACAATGGTTGTGTAGCCGTATAGCTGTAATGGTTTCAAAATAATCGTCTCCATATACACGTATGTATTTTAATTTTGACAGCCGATGAATTTTTTCAAACGTATCCAAGGCTTATCCAATAACATTTTTCAAATTAAATAAACACTTAAAGATTTTTTTTTTGCAAGTGGAGATCCGGGCGATAAAGGAATGTTTGATCTGGCTCAGGACAAATACTGTGCCTATGGACGTGAACATCTTTACAGATAGTCAAACGTCGATAAGAGCGATAATGTCCGATGCGACCAAATCTAGGATAGTATTGGAACGCAAGCAAATGATTAACGATTACTCAGAAAATGGCTAATTACGGATCGTTTCGGTACCTGGCCATTGTGGTGTAATTGGGAATGAACGGTTACATAACCTGGCAATTAGGGCTGGGAAACATCTGGAAGTAGACCTGGAGAACTCGAAACCCTTTGTTGCAACGAAGGCCGAGTTGAAGGATTGTGTGGAAAAACCCATAAGGAACTGTGAAGAAATGAAACAGTTGGAAGAATCACTAAAGTCGTATGGAATGACTCTGAGGAGGATAGGACAAGAGAAATATTGAATTTAAGGAAACTGGAACTAAGTAAGTTGATGGATGTACTAACGGGACACTACAACTTACGAGCACATCTTTACCGGATGAAAGTGGTGGACAAAAACGACTGCAGGGCACGCTAGGAGGACATGGAAACGAGGCTAGTTCTATCTACCTACCTACCTACCTACCTAAGGAATTTTTTTACAAATTAAACAAAATAAACCATAAATTTTAAAATTTTCTTAAACATTTTTTGTAGTAATTTTTTAAAATAAATGTATTTTTTTTATAGATTTGATTTTCAGAAAAGTTGTTTTGTTTTTACTAGTGTTTTTTTTTTGAAATCGATATACATATGTAGAAGTAAATTTTACCTTTTAGTTTATAAATAATAAGAAAAAGAGAGAACTTCATAAATATTTCTATCAACAATAACATTTACATGTTATTCCATATTCAGACCTGAGTATTTAATAGTGGCCATATCTGTTATAAAAATAAAACTTAAGATTAACGGTTAGAACTGCAATCAAGATGTGCTCATGTAGTTTAATTGTCTTAGAGATTTAAATCAGCTTATGCGGGATTTTCTTACTTATACACTTAAATAAGCACACAGTAATACAAACTCATACATTTTAACATACATTAGTACAGAAAAAGGGGTGAGCAAAAGATGAAGAAAGCTTTATTTATAAAATGGCTGAACAAACACATTTGTTGGCTGCTGCATGCAAATACAATATGCAGTCTCACAAATAAACACGCTTACACAAACTTATATATTTAATAATGTGAAATTTATGTAAATGAAAAACTAATAATAATATTTTTTATACATAAATAACAAAGCATCATGTAACACAAATATAACTGCATTACGACAATAGTTGGCAGTGAGTGTTTGTTTGCATTAATGTGTTTAATTTACATTTTCATATTAATTTTGAGTTGAATATTACTTTTAAGCACATACATACATATATTTGTTTTTGTCTTTAAACTCATTTACATTTATAATTTAGCAGAGAAAAAAACATTACTACTTAAATCCTTTTAACTTTCAACAGTGTGTAGGCAAAAGGTTTGACAACAAAATGATTTTCAATTTTTGATATTTTTTTATTCTCTTATTGCTGCTTGTTTTGCACTTATTACAGTTGCTAAACACGACGTTTGACATGTTGATGATGATTTTTTATTGTTGAAAGCCTCTCTATTCAGCCATAAGTTGCAATTGGATTTTATGGAAAAAATTTAATTAAAATTTGTGCTCACGACATCGAATATCATGTAAAAGTTTCGGCAACGTTTTTAATGGATTGTATAAATAAATTGCTTTCAATTTTGTTCGTACTTTTTTTTCTGTACAGTTTAACCGCTTTTTGTTGTGAAAACAAATTGGATGTTAAAAAAGAAAAAAATAGTTGATGATAAAAAATAGAGGTGTGGAAACGTGTCTCTAAGCACGAATGAGGGACAGATACAAATCAGGTTAAATTTTTATTGATTTTCTTTGAATTTAATTTTCATATTGCAATGTTTTAAATTGTTAATACGTTTATAAAAATGTTATATAGTTGGCACCCATTAGGGTTTAAAATTACTTCGAAGTTTTAGGAGGCAGAAACTTTAAATCCTATTGTTCCATATTGCAACAGAGGGTTATGTTTAAGTAGTTCATAATTCTAGAAAATGAAAGCTGTCAAAAATTATTATGGATTTATAGAAATTTTTTTTATCAAATATTTGCTCAGGATATGTTTAATAAAAAGTAAATTTTTTATTTATTTTTTGAAATTTAATATGGTTTAGTATTGAAAAACAATAGCTGCATAAAACATTTGGAGAACAAATTACACATACAAAGAAAGGTATGGTGGCAATCACAAGTGTTTCTGCTGTTAATTTTATTTTTAGTAACTTATATACATGCAAACATGTTCACATATTATATAATATAAAATTTAAGATATACATTTTAAACAAGTATACCGAAGAACTAAAAAAGAATGTGATAGTAAAACAATTTTGTGCAATTTAACTTTAAAATAAACAATAAAAAATTTAATAAAAATAATTTAAATTTTAGTAAGTAAGAAATTGGGTACTTGTGTCGAATTTTAAATACGCTTCTGCCGAAACTTTAAATTGTAGATATTATGTAAATAAGGACGGGCCACTGCTTTACTGAACACAAAATTATACGAATTCACTTTAAGGCGATTGAGCTTACCCAGCCATAACTTTTCATGTGACCTGACTTCTTCCTGTAGGAATATTTAAAGTCTTTGGTGTATGCGAATAACTTTGAAGGGGCTAAAGAGCTACAATCGAGCCAAAATTGATGACGTAAAACCATAAAGTCTGCCTCAGAAGGGGCTAACGTCGACGGCAGATATTTGTCATGCATAATCTTTCCCAACTAATAAACACTCTGAGTTAAAAATCAAATGAGTTTTGCCTTAGTTGATCAGAGGGTTTATACCCTTTTGCTCCTTCCGTGGAAATAACGACATAAATCAATTTTTAACAACGAGTTTTCTTTAAGGTTTTTAAAAAGTTGTTTGCGCTGTACCTTGTAATTTCTAATGTACTTAACTTAATATTTGTTTTAATTTATTACAATATTTCTTTAAAAAGTTTTTCCCTTTAAATTGCAAAAAAGTTTCAAATTTAAATGGAACAACTGTTTGAGTTTGAGTAAAACAACTTTGTAGATTAAAAAGGAAAGAAAAAAATCAATAAAAATTTAATTACTTCTATGAAAGCATTACAAATATCGTAGCTGTTTTAATTCCATTCAATTAAATTTTAACAGCCATGTATCTGTTTTTCTTTCATTTGTTATACAAAAATTTTATCGTTTTTGTCTGAAAGCACTATTTTCTTTTTGTGGTGCTTTTTTCTTCCAAAACATTTTTATACGTTTCATTAAAAAGTTTTTGTTAAAATTATACATAAACACACAGACAGTCGTATAAGCAGAATACAAATTAATAGCAAAATGATTTTCATTCAACTTTTTGCTTTTTTTTCTGATGCGAATTTTAATTTTTTTTATTACAGTGCGTTTGGCTATTTAAAATAAAATGTGTGCACTCCAATATTCTCTTTTGCGTTTATATTTTGCAAACTTTTAATTAAGCCTTAAGCGATTTCTTAGTTGCATGCCATAAAGTATGCATTAAAAATATTTATTGCTTGAAAAAGAGAGCGCAAACACACACACACACAAACGGAAAGAAAATAACAACTAAAAGAACGAATGTTGTTATAATGTTAATGCATAAATTAAAAGCAATTTCGCTAATTTTCTTATTATTATTTTTGTTTGTTTGCAACAGTTTGAGTTTTTAAGCGTTTTTCCACTTTTAAGTATTTTGTTAAAAAATACAAATATTTTTTATGCGTCTCTTCTTTGTTTTTGTACACCTTACATCTACACAAAAATAACTAAAAATCAACCAAACACTTGTTATTATCCCGATCAGCTTACTGACCCTTTCTAAAGCAATGTTTGCCCTTCTGACAATGACAAAAACCAAGTAACAGTATTAAATATATTTGAGGAGGGGTCCATAACAAAACGCAATAATTCCACTTTGTAAGTTGTTCGTTTTTTTGGTTGAATCCAATTCTACATATTAAAATCTATAAACATAGCTACTGTCAAAAGACATCCTAAATGTTAATAATCTTTCTATTATTTAATACCAAAACTCCTTATTTTTATCAATTAAATTTGCTACACGTAACTTTTTTGGATGAAAGACGGAACTTAATAAGCCCTTATTGTTTCTTACTTTTATTTTTGCGGTATAATGTATTATATAGTCGCATATGACCGACCATATCATCAAATTGCTTCTTTATATATTTCAAAGATACATCTGTTAAGCATTTATTAGTAGTTGAGAAAGAAATAGCATGTGTTCGGTCTTTCTTATAGTTAAGTGATGTTTCGTATAATAAAAAATTTATTATTATTATTATAATTCTTTTCTCAAAATCAGTTAAATTTATTATATTTAAATGTTTTAAAGTTTTTATTAAACTTTCATAGAAACTAGAGAGAAATTTCATTTAATATATGCAATTTCTAATAAAAATAGTTTTTAAAGTTAAATTAATTAAAAAATTTCAATTTAATTTATTTTTTCATTATGAAAAAAAATAATTGTATTTTAATATACTAAAAATATGCATTAAGCTGATACACCTTAGGGCCGCAAAATAGCACAAAGATACCCTAAAGATATTATAAACAAAACAATTGGATTTAGTCCTTTGTTCTTATTGTGCAAATCAAATTAGTTATTAAAACTTAAGAATATGCATTTTAAATAAAGCAATCAACATTAAACATATGTATATTCGCTTTTGATTTAAAATCAATCAAATCATGTACATCCTGTGGACTTTGTAGCCTAATAGCAAGATATTCGATAAGGCGAATTTTTATCAGGTGGCCCCAATCAATCAGACTATTAAACTTCATCCAAAAAAATAATTTTCTCCCTCTTCTTCATAAAAAAAAAATGGATAAAGAAATTTATCTCTGAACTGAGAAATGATATGAATTTGCCTTGATATTCAGATATGCTCGGATTAACAATATCATTAATGTGTATAAGTAAAACACAAACACTAAAAAATGACATTTGTATTCTTGCGAAAGGAAAAAGAAAAAAAAGAGAGAGATACCCTTTTAAGAAAAATTATTTTATTAAGATTTTTTTAACTTATTATTTGTAGTCACTAACGTTCGTGTTCATACATGTGATTTACTGTTTTAAAAAACCTTATATGTAGTTTTATTCAGAAAAACTTTAAGTATAAAAATTAACTATAACGATTAACTTACAGATATTTGAAAATAAATACATTTTGAGTAAAATAACATTATATCTTTTAAGCATCTTTAGAAAGTTTACAAATCGGGTACATATTCACTTATTCAATCAAAAACTTATTAGTCAGGCTTTAGCCAGCACGATGCTGATTTATTCAACGCTGGTTTTTTTTTTCATTCTTAAATAAAAAGAAAAATTGTTTGCTTATGTCGTTCTTTAATGCAAACAACAATACCTCAAAAGAAAAAAATAAATAAATTTAGCTTATAGTAGATAAGAGACAATATAAATATTATGTCCATAAAAATGCAATGAATAAATTAACATGAAAAATTTTTATTCAGAGTATTTTTCTTTGGTTATAATAATTATTTAGAATATTTTTAATAATAAAAATTTTTTTCTGCAATATTTCAATTGCAATATATTCAAAATACAATTTGTAAGCTTTAATGGTGGAAATAAAAAGTTACTCTTTTATTTTTAGCTTTGAAATATTAGCAAAAGCATTTTCATTTCTAAAATTATTCGTTAAAGTTTTTATGTTATTTGTGACAAATAATATAAACAACAAAAATTAAAAATTATTTTCTTCTTACAACTTATATTTATATTCTATAGCTTTTTCAAATTGCCTACAGTGTAATAGTAATATTTCTACAGGATTAACAGATATGCCAAAGTATGTACCTTTTTGAAACCAAACAAACTATTGCGCCAATGGATTACTTTATTAAAGATTTTCCTAAAAAACTTTTTCACATACATATGTACTTAATGATGTCGTAAACAAAAAATATTTATTGTTATAGAATAAATAACTATCAAAATAAATAATAACTTCTATATGTACAGGACACAAAAGAGAACAGAAAACTTAAGTCATAAAGTTTTTACTCCATTTAATTTTGCCTTTATTTGAGGACAGTAACTGTGACTTCGGAAATTTACGTTTATGTTTTATTATAAATGTAGTTATTTTTTGTATCAAATATTTTTTAGGGATATAAAAAAATGTATTCTAAAAAAAAAGGTTCATTATTACATTGTGTAATAACTTGTGTAATAATTTTGATTAAAGTCAGGGGAAAGAGAAAAGTATTTGGTATAAGCATAATTCGTTTTTAACATGTTCAACTATATTTGAAAGTTTTCTTAAAGTGCCTGGTATTCCCATTATATTTTTTTACGAACTAAATACCAATGTTTAGTTTTTCTTTAATATATTTGCAATAAAATACTTTCTTTTCCGTAATTGTTTTGATGTTTTTATCTTTAAGTTAAAAAAAGCATATGTTTCTTTGTTTTATCGTTTCAACGATTTTGATTTATAGCTTAAGAGTTGTATACAAAAATAAGTTTTGCACTTTAATAATTTGAATAAAAAACTTAAAATAATTTAAGTGAAAAATAGCTTTAGAAAAAACTGTGTAAATTATAGATTATTTGCTGAAAGTTAAATTTATGTGTTTAAGTGTTACATACATATTGTTAGCAGTGTCCTCTTTGATATATAAAATAAGCTTAAGTTTATTACATTTAATATTTAACGCAATTACAAAACTCTTTATTGTTATATTATTAAACGCAATTTAATTGATTCTTAGGTGTCGTTATGCAAAATATATTTTATATACCTAAGTAATTACCACACATACATACATACATACATACATAAAACATGCTCTAATTTTTATTTGTTAGAATTTGGTTAAAACTTTCTAACTTTGAAAATGATATATAAACCTTATTTACTATTGAAAACATTTGATCAACATCTTATTTCACAAAATGGAACTGGTTAAGTGGCCACCTTGTTGGTGTGATTTGACGCCAAAAGAATATTTCTGCGAAAATATGCTAAATCACTTGTTTACGCCGATAAACCAGCAACAATTAGGCGTTTGTAGGCTAACATTCGAAACATTATTGCTGAAATACAGCCTGGTCTACTGCAATTATTGTTTAAAACTGGGGCCTTCAAATTACAGCATGTATTCCAAAATTATCTTTATAGATTGTAGAAATAATCCTTTTAATTTCCTTTAAGGAACATAGGATCTACACTAATGACATTCAAATACGTGTCAACTTAAGCCAATATCTTGGATATTTTTTAGCATTTTCCTATTGTTTTATTTCAATTTAAAAGAACACAATTTACATATTTAATTAAAATTGAAATTCTATGTATATTTGTATGTATTTGTTTGATAATAAAAATTTATTCAGAAAATAACATACATATGTACATATGTATATATGTATGTAAACACACATAGTAACTAACGTATTTTTATATAGACATAATTCATTTGTTGGTTTTTTGTTTTTTTTGCCTTTCTATTTGCAATCGTAAAATCGTTTATCTGTCTCCTATCCACCGCAACAACTGCCATCATTTAACGGTGGCAAAGGTACCGTATATCATTTAAAATCCTTTGCAGTCACCGTAGATGTTTTATCTGCTTGGTTTTTAATTTTTTTGCGTTTTTTCTATTTCAGTTTTGGTTTTTCGTTGACTCATATGAAATGGAAATGATTTATGTGCAATTAAGCTTCTATTGTTGTGTTTATCCCGATTAAACACATTGCGATTTTTGGTATTTATAAATTGCCATTGCGAGTCTATGTGTATATATGTTTGTATATGTGTGGGTTATAGAGAGAATATATTGGTTTTGTTTGTTTTTTAGCATTCGAGATTATTTCAGTGCGTTTTTATTTGTGACATTAATGTGTTTTCGGTTTTAGAAAAATTAAATAATGTGGTTAATGTTAAGCAAGCTTTATTTAAATTATTTGATTTATTTTTCATTCATTCATGATCATTTGTAATCATTAATAGTCTAATAAAAAAAAAAAAAATTTTATTAAAGATTTATGCTACTCCTTTTACATAAATATTTATTTATTTGTTTGTCTTTTTGGAAATTAATGGATTTCATCCCAAAACCACTTCTGATCTTCTGAGAGCAGAAACAACACAAGCCATTTACAAAAACCTTATCCTTAAGTAAAGCTACAACACTATGGATTAAACTATTCAAATTATATCGAAACGAGGCAATATTAGGGCGGCAGGTTGTGAATAACTTTCCATCCGTTACTTTTCAAATAATTCTTATTTGCATTCAACACTTGAAGCAGATTTCATGTTCGCTTCACTCGTTTTTGACAGCTCATAATAAATAACATCCTTTTGTTTCCACAATATATATATATATATATTTAATCCTTTAACTCCCAGTGTAATATGGCCGTATTTCCACAATATACAAAAAATTAACTTAGCGCCATGGATGATGTCGATATTAGTTGCTTGGGCTTTACGCGTCTTATACTGGCCCATAGCAATACGATGCAGAAACAACTTTGTTTTGTGGTGTAGAAGCAGCATTTCAGATATACGATATCGCTTTTCGAAATTTCTTGCCTTCAGTTTATGTGGCATTCAAAGTTCTTGATTTTGTAAATTGTTGTTTGTTTTGCTCCCAATGATTTTTTAAACACTTAATGCGTTTGAAACGAGTATTGATTAAGTAAATTCTGTCATTCTTCATGTTAAAAGTTTTTACAAACATTTCTGTTTGCGCTTTTTGCACAACAATTACTTCTTCCAGGTAAATATAGTTCACGCCCAGATAAATATTTACTTTAGAAATATGGTTTAAAGATCAAATGTTTAGTTTCTCCAAATAAACTTAAGTGTCATCTAATCGGAATGTATACAAATAACTTAAATTGCAAAAGAAAGGCCAACATCTACGTTCAAATACTCATGCACAAACACATATTTAATGCACAACCAATGATTTTTTATTATATACAGTCAGAAAATAGGAAAACACACGAGTACAACTTATATGTAATGGAAAAAAAAACACACACACGCACGCAGCATTTCTGTGGCAGAAAACAAGTTTTAAAATAAAAGGGACACTATTTGTCTGTTTAACAAAAAAATTGCTGGAATATTTTTGAACAAATATAAATAAAAATAGATAAACCAAATTTCGAACAGAGACACGTACGCACTTTAGATGCACTTACACATTCTTGTGCACTCTCACATTATTTATGCACACACATGCAACGCATAAGTGGCATTGAAAACCAAAGCATACATTCGAGGGGTGATAGAATTTATATGTGTGTTTGTGTTTGTTTAATGTCAGCACAGGATATGCAAAGGTATTTTATATAAAAAAGGACTATGAAAAGGCAAATTCGAAAAACATTTAAAATTTTTTAAAGTAATAGATATAACTGATTTAAAAGATATTTAGTTGTTGTGTAATTTGGTCAATGAAATTATGTGAAGATATACTTATCTTTTGCATTTTTAACATGCATAGAAGCAGAAAGTAAGGCAAGTAAAGTAAAGTAAAGTAAACAAATAAATAAAATATTTATTTATATTTTACTAAAACCTAAGTCGCAAAAGTTATTGTTATCTTTTTGTTTTATATTTATTTTGCTCAATAACATTGAAATATCAGTATATGATCTCTTAAATATATCTTAAATACACCTTAATGTGTTAAAGTAAGATCGTCAAACTCATTGGTTGCGTTTGAGAAAAATATCTGCCTATTTTTTTTATTTTCAGTCGAATAAAATTTAAAACATAAAGTTTAAACATATATATGAATAAAGGTTCTGGTTTCTAAAACTCCACACAAATGTCCTTCCAGAATTGAAATTATAAATTTATCA
>NDXZ01035872.1:0-28777 GCA_003055125.1 Paykullia maculata
AAAAAAAATTTTTTTTCGAGATATAAGCAAACAAAAATTTTTTTTGTTTTTTAACACAAAAATGATTATATTGGGGAAAAAAATGTTTGTGTATTTTGAAAAATTTACCAATTTACACAAATAGAGAACGTAGTGAAAGGTATATAAGATTCGGTATAGCCGAATATAACGCTCTTACTAGTTTTATTTTCTCTTCATTTGAAGTGATTGTTAGTTGTTTGAAACGATTAAAACTATTATTTAACCATGATGGTAATTATAATCACTTATTTGTAATTTATTTTCTAATACTTGCAATAAACAAATATAAAAATGTAAATGTAAATCGTCATTGGCATTGACAATGACGTATTTCTTTTTAAAGATTAAAACCTAAACACTTATGAATTAAATCGTACTAAATTTAAAACAAAAAAGCACAAAAATAATTTTGTCTTAGCTTTTATTTCAGAAAGTCGACTATGCTCAAGTTCCTAAAAGATAACCTTTATAATGACCTACTTAATGTTTATTGAATAGAATTATAAACAATAGTTCTCCTAGAAAGATGAGAACTTTCTTTCATAAAAATATACAAACAATTTAGTTTGATTTAGGAAACAGCCGGGTTTGGTTTAAAGTAACGGTTCAAATACACTCTAAGCGCAAATAAAATGTATCGCTTTTTAAATAAAATTACAGCAAGTGTTTTTCTTATATGTTGTGTTGTTGTAATAATACAGGCCTCGGTGGTCAGTTATAACGGCACGGCCTTCAATACGGTGGCTGCTCGTCAAATAATGCGTTTATCAAAGTCGGCGGAAATGCGTAACTATATGAGACCACAGGTAGATGCTTGTAAAGATTTTTATCAATATGCCTGTGGAAATTGGGCCAAAATTAATCCAGCCGTTGATGAACCAAAAACGGGTATCTTTAGTGTTTTGTCTAAGGCCTATGATCGTAAATTATTTAAAATTTTGGAAAGTGCCAAAAAATCTGAAGACATCGAAACCGATAGAAAAGTCAAATACTTTTATGAATCTTGTTTGCAAAGTAATCAAATAAAACGCAACTATCGCGAGTATTTATTAAGCATAATGGATGAGTTTGGAGGTATGCCGGCTTTGAAGGGTCCAGCTTGGAAGGAGAGTGAATTTGATTGGCTGGATACTATTGCCCGAATTTTGCGTAAATATGGACGTAGAATAATGTTGGGTGTGGATATAAGTGCAGACTTGATGAACAATGAAATAAATCGTTTGTATATTGGTCAACTGGATGATTTAATAGCGGGTAAATCTGATGAATACTACTCCCGTTTAAGCATGGTTTGGCAAGCAGAAATGCAGACGGTCTTAGGGTTGTCTCGAGCAAAAGCTATAGTTGTGTCCAAGGAAGTTAGTGATTTAGAACGTAAATTGGCTTTCGGTATGGCGGATCAAATGGAAGGCCTTGGTATGGAAGATAAAACCCGTTTAAGGCTGCTAGAGGAAATGACCGAGAGTTATGGACCTGCCATGAATTTAACAAAATTTGTTACAATCTGGTTGGGTTATGAATACCGCTTACCCGTCTACGAATATGTGGAAAACTATTTAAGGAATTTACGACTTCTAGTGCTAGAAACACCACGCAATGTTTTGGCCAACTATATTATGTGGGAGTTGATACAAGATTTTCGACTGGAGGACCAAAAAAACATGGACAAACAAAAGGAGAAATGTGTTGAGGTCACTAAAAAACATTTTATCAATTATTTAGATCATCTCATCTATGAACAGCTGTTGGCTCAACAACCAGACGTTATTGAAGAGGTCAAATCCATGTGGCAACAATTGAAATTATCTTTTGAGGACATACTACAGTCTTCTTCCTCCAACTGGATGCTTGAGACCACTAAAGACAAAGCGTTGGAAAAGCTTTCAGCTATGTCTTTTGAAATAAATGGTTATGCTGATGAAGATTTCCAAAAGGAATTTAGTTCTTTAACCATTTCTTCCCGTGATTTCTTTGGGAATCTGGTTAATGTCTTACTGTTAAGAGGAAAAAACTTTCGAATGAAATTGCAAGAACCTCCTAAGCTAGAAGAAGATGAAATGCTAAGCTTTACACCAGCCTATGCAGCGGAATATAATCGTGTAATATTCCCTGTAGCCTTTTTGCAGCCACGCTATCTGTGGGATGATGCTTATCCTAAGGCCTTAAAATATGGCACTATGGGCTACATTATAGCCCATGAAATGGCTCATGGTTTCGATGACACCATACGCAAATACGATGCCAAAGGAAATTTCAATAATTGGTGGGATCGTAATGCGAGTGCTACGTTTGCCTCACGCAAAGAATGTTTGCGTCAGCAATATGGCCGGTACAGATTTGGTGGCAAACTTTTGCCCAAATCCCAGGCACAAGGAGAAAATATTGCCGATAATGTTGGCATACGTATTGCCTATGCTGCCTACGAAATGTGGCTAAGCAAACACTATCACACCCCCGAACATCTACCGCATATGGATAAAATTTCAGCACGTCAACTATTTTTCATAAGCTCGGCCCAAATATGGTGTGCGGATATTAATAGAATTTGGCATCGCCTCTTGGCAACCACCGATGTACACCCACCCGAAGAGGTTCGTGTACGTGCAATGTTTGCCAATTTTGATGCATTCGCCGAGGCCTTCGAATGTCAGCTGGGCTCACAAATGCATCCGCATAGAAAATGTATTATTTATTGATCAAATAAATGTAAAATATGTTCTGTAGCTAAAAGGTAGACAAAACGGAAGAAAAAAAGTCGATTGTTTTTGTTTATGGTGCCTGAAAATAATTGCAATTCAAGGTTACATTTTTTACTTTGTTGATTTTGTTTTGTCTTAAATATGAAGTTCCTATACCTTTTTTGTTTGTTTGTTAAGTGTGCAGAAATCAAGCATTAAATAGTAAAAAACTATAGAAATTTATTTTTCGTTATTATTGGCGAAAGAAAATAAAGAAAAAAAGTATTTTATTAAATAAACAATATTGCAGTTTGTTTAATTTATTAAGGGATTAAAAATTTATTTATTTAATTAAAATTTAAATAAAAATATTAAAAGTGTTTTGTTAAGAATATCAAAGTTTAATAACAATTTCAGTCACCAAATGTTGCATATTTTTTAAGTTTATTACTATAAACTTTCGATTTATTACTTAAAAATTTCTGTTTTATTTTTTAATTTTTCTTAAATTGCTACATTTAATATCTTGCTTTAAAAATACTTTAATCTTTAATTTTTTTTTTACATTCGTAGTTTTATATCCTAATAATCTTTTAAGAATATTTTAGTATGAATAAAGTCCTAAATGAAGTATAAATCGTCTTATGTTTGCAAAACATTTATGTATAAATATTCACATTTTATTTTTCATTTTTAACATAAGTTTTTGAACATTGCACAGTGTTCTATTTTAATAATCTTTGAAGACAAAAATCAAATGTTTTTCTTAAACTCCTTTCGAAATTAAATAAGGCTGAAAAATGGCAAGTGGGTAAAAGAAAATCTATAAACTTTTAATGAAGATACAATAAATCATAAATGTAGTATGTGAATCGCTTAAGTGGTAAAAAAAAATTTATGATAGTGACACTACTGGCTAGTCAAATAAAAATTCGATTTTTGTAGTTTTTATTTCTTTCAAACTTTGTTTGTTATGACATTTATAAAAAAAGCGACAAATATTATTGTCCACCACAAGTTCCAAAATGACACAAAGTAATTTGTAAGAAGAAAATATTATATATCTTTAGAATCTTTCTTTGTATTATATATGTTATGTATGTAGAACCTTATACTCGTAATTTTAATATGTATTAATGTACTTAGTACATATCGCACACCCAGTTCAAAAGTGACACAACTTAAAATTTTCATTTTTCGAGTTTATATGCTTAAACTATGCACAAAACACTTGTTTATCTATAAGAAAAATATCAATGTATTTTTTTGTTGTTAACTGTTGCTAAAAAACAGTTATGTTTTTCTTTATGTTTCAATTGGTATAAAGTTACAATTCATAAAAGTGTCTTAGTTTTAGTTGTGTCAGAAAATATAAAATACGCTAAATGCTAAATAGTTTTAATTCAAATTCAATGGTCCAACGTTTTTGTTTTTAACTATTTTTATTTACGTCAAAAACAGTTTATTTCGATTTCTGAAAAATTAAAAATTTTGAGTTGTGTCACTTTTGAAATGGGTGTGCGATTTGTACATTAGGGTGGGTCGATTTGTATGGATGCCAAAAAAATTAAAAATCGTAGAGAGGGAAATGATTCTACGAAGAATTCTAGGCAGCTTTGCTCTAGAAACCATAGGTCTAAAACGGTTTTTGATTTCGCGCAAATTCGAAAATATGTTGTTAGTATTGCTTTACTTCATGATTTGTGTAAAATTTTCCTTAACAGTAAGGTGTTAAGATAATAATTCTGATTTTTCTTTTAATATTATTTAAAAAATTAATATTTTTATCTATAAACTGCTACAAAATATATAAATAAATAAAACATGTTTTTTAAGAAATGTTGAAATACATACGTATACTTAACTATTGAAACGATATTAAATAAGTATACGTATTTAAAAATTTCTTCGAAAGAAATATACAATATTTTATTTTATTATTAAGAGCAGAAAATGATTAGGTCGATTTGAGAGCGGGCTAAGATTTGATCACAGACCCATGGTTTCTTGGGAAAATTTTCTTAGAATTTTGCGTAGATTATGTTTGTGTAGAAAATTAGGAGTCCGTATTTAGGATACGTATGTCTGGGCGATACGCTTTGTAGACATTGACTTTGCTTTGTTTCTTTTTTCTGGCGTTTTTGTGGTTTTAACAACAATAAGAATGGAACCATAATACAAAAAGCCTTCAACGCTAACTGATTTTTTTTTTTTGACATCGAAGCTGTTAAACTCCATACAAACAAAAGAATTTTTTTTTTCTTAACATCGTAAATGTCAAATTTCATTTAAAAAAAAAATGAATTAAAAAAATCCTCTCCGAACTGAGGCTACTCGTTTTATTGTATCATAAATGGATCGTTGTTTGTCTGTGTGAACGCGAATAAAAAAACATAAGAGTACTTCTGATGTTTTTCCTGCCAAATGTTTGCCCGTCTAAGCTGAGGCTATGTCAATACATACATACATATTTATACGTCGTTTTCTGCACATACATATGTATGTACGCATGTATGTCTACAAGATTTTTTGAAATCAAACTAAAATTTGGCACACATGTATGTACATATATATGTATGTATGTGTCCAAATGAAGTTTATTAATTTGCAAATTGGCTGCGTAAATGTAAATAAAGCAATTTGACAGGAAAATGACAATAACTGACTGCTAAAATGAAGGATGATATATATTGTAATAATAATTAACATACATACATGTGTGAGCATGTGTAGGTATAATGTTTTTTTACGTGTGATGTTATTTACAAAAAGCTGAAAAAATCTGTCACTTGCGACAGATGAGAGTAAAATTATTATATATATTTTAATATATATTTGCTTTTCTTAAAAAAATCCTTAAGACTAACATACAGATATGTGCAAAAAAAATTTTATGAAATGAAAACAACAAATGTTTTTATATAAAAATAAAAAAAAATAATCAAACATAATTTTTATCCTTGTATATATAATTCAACTATACGTGTGTATGTCACTGAACTCCTTCTAAACGGCTGTACCGATTTGAATGAATTTTTTGTATGCGTTTAGGTGGCGCCCTGGATGGCTTAGATTCACAAATCAGCCCGGCAGATGGCACAGCAGCCGGGGGAAACCCGGGAACATGCGTTTAATAGTAAATTACTAGGCCGATTTGGGTAAAATTTAAAACACGGATTCCTTTAGCAATAGAAAATAGTATGACATAATAACAACAATAGAAATGGGTAAGAGAAAGGGGAAAATTTTGGTTAACGGGGGGCGAAAAAGTACTTTTTCAACTTTTAGGGTACTTTTAATATTTTTTGAGCTTATGAGTCTAGAAACGCATAAATAAAAAACCATATAGGTGGCGAAAACGTACTTTTTCAACTTTTAAGGTATTTTTTATATAGTTGGCAAAACGACGTTTTTCGGGTCACCTAGTATATGTACTATGAGAGTCAAAAGTGAGTAAAAAGACCAAAAAGTTGGAGGAATTTATGCCAAATAGAATAAAATGTGTAAAAGCGAGGCCAAACAAAATATTAATTTCCAAAAAAGTTAAGAATATTATGAATTTATGTTTAGTTTTTATGTAGGTGTATATTAACTAACTTTTGAAGCGTTATTTTTTAATTGGTACTAAACTTAAACTATTTGTTATATTTTACCTTTAAAAATAATGAATAAACTATTTTGTTTTTGAAAGAAAATCTATATAAATATAATTTTTTATTTTCATTATCTTAAAGAAACGGAATACTTCACTGGTGCTTACTCACTTTTGACTCTCATAGTATATATACATATATTTATGTATGCATATACAATTTAATTGTAGTAAATTTGTTCTCGGTTCTTATATTTTTATGTGGTCTATAAGCATTAAGTTTGGTTTTCGCTATAGGCCCACAGCAGATTTGTGTTGAAACTAAGTAAAACTACAGTCCGATTAGAACCAAAACACAGTTATAATTGCGAGCTATGCTGTCATTCTATTGTTTACATCGGCAAACCGACAGACAATTTAAAGAATATAATACATCGCTTAAACTCCATACATCGGTAAAATTTAAGAAGACGTGGGTGTATTTTTATGACCGTTCTTTAAACTTTATATACTTTTATTATTAACATGAAAGATATGAAATCGTTTAAAATTAGATCTAAATCCAATTCAAAACACAATATGTGTTATATTAGAAAAAAAGGTGAAATATATTATAATTTAATTTTTATGATAAAATATAAAAATCTTACATCGTTAATAACTTGAAAAAATATTAAATTAAAAATCTGTAATCTGAATTGGATACATTGCTATTTAGGCCATAGTGCAACTATCAACTCTTAAATTATCCCTCTTGAGAAAATAAAACTTAAAAAATATTTAAAAGTGTAACACATGCTAGCAAAAGTAATAGATAATCTACATTGTAATTAAATCCACAACAGAGTAAAAGTAAAAATAAACTAAATTACTTACATTAAAATGATACTAAAAGAAAGCAGTTAAAACCATATTTATATATAAACTTAGAACATAAACTTTACTTCCATTGAAACTCATAATTCTTTAATATTTGTGTAACAGCTTATAAAATAAGTAGCTGAAAATAATTTACATTTTTAATATTTATTATCTTTTTTATTATTAACATTATCTTTCACTTTTACTTTTGTAGCTGTTGTTGTAACTGTTGTAAATTCGCTTTCATTTTATGGTCATGTTTAATACGACACATAGAGTTTTTCATTCGGGATTTCCCGAGAAACTTGGGCGGGAATTCCCAGGATATTTTAGATTCAATAAAAATGTGCTTGATTGACTTAAAAGTACTGAAGTGTGAAATAAAGACAATATTATAATTTTTAATAACATGTTAAACGTTTTGAGTCGATTTCAAATACAATTGGTAGTCGAAGCACTTTGTCAACGAAATATTACTTTCGTTATTGCTGAGATAATAGTAAATTTGTTATGTCAACAAATAGATGTAAATTCAAATCCGATATATAAGGCATTGTCTGACGCCGTGAAATTTCGAATTGGCAAAAGAAGAGAAGTAAATTTGTACAGAGTTTTAATTTTTTTTAAGAACCAGATTTATTTAGTAAAAAAATTGTTCCCGCCTATTTCAAAAATTTAATTATTTCATATGCAGAACAGCTGCATAAAAGAATTTTCGGACTCTATTCTGAAAATGTACTAAATATTTTTTATGAAAGAAGTGAAAGACTAACAATTTAAGAAATTTTGAATGCAGGAAACGCTGTTTCATTTAAAGAAAATTATTTTCTTTAAAAAAGAAATTAAAACTTTTTGAAAGAAGTGGTAAAAAAACTGAAAGTATCCAGAGGTTATATAATGTTATTTCGATATATATATTTCAACAGGACTTTTTATAAATAAAATTAGAAATAGGCTATCGACCGATTCTGTAAATGCCTATTCAGTACTAAAATCCTATATATGTATGCGTTATTATTATATGGAGAACTGAAATTTTTTAATTTCTTTTAATTAACATTTAATGCATTTAAAAATTTGTTTAATAGATCTTATAATTGGTTATTTGCTTTTCGGTAAAAAAAATAAAACAAAATAATATATTATATTGGAAAATTTAAAAATCAATCCCGCTTTTCCGGAAAATGAAAAAGTCCAGAAAAGAAAAACTCTAACTACGCAGCATTTTCTATGCAAAAAAAAAATAAAAATAAAAATATTGTATCTAATTATTTTTTAATTTTTTTCGTTTTCATAATAAATGTTGCACGACCGTGTCGAGACATTTAAGACATCATTAAAAGCACGAAATGTAGCAGAAATTAAAAACCAAAGAGAAAAGTGAATAAAAAAATAAAAACCCGGGGCCACCAAATATGGTCACTGCTTTTTGTTTTGCAATTTATCGCTGGTTTAAAAAAAAGAGATTAAGTTATATTTATTTATTTCTATACATTTATCTATTTATGTTTGTCACTTGAATTAAATGTCAACCATCTTTTTTCTAAAGTGTTGTTGAAGATTTTTCTGTACAAGTAAAAATCTATGACTATGTTAAGGTAAAATGTTCACAAGTGGCAAATGATAAAATATTAAAATATAAGTTTTGCTTATAAATTCAGTATAAATCGTCAAACACCAATATTAATATTTAACACTATACGTCTTTATGTTTTGAAAAAATGTGAGCATTTTATTTAACTTTCAACATCACCTTTGTTAGCCTCATTATTAATACTTATTATTATAGGTGGTAAATAGATTGCAATGTTAGTGTTGCCTGGCAGCATACTTTCACAAGAATTTCTCGCACACTGTGACAAATTTGTAAAACTACAACAAATCTTTCATATAAAAAATTTTCAAAGTAGCATCTCAACGACAGCTCTTCAATAAATGTTGTTAACAATTCATAAGATGTTCAAACTAGTAATTTCATAAATACATAACAAATACATACATACATAAATAAATACCGCATTTGGTGCTCGGCAGAATGTCAATACATATTGTTAATGTTTAATTTAAAAACTTTTTATTAGCAAAGTGTACAAGGAATTTACCAAATAACAGATATCAAATACGGTGTGAACTCTTCTATTGTAAAATAGTGGTGTTACTCGACAATAACGCCTAATCGGCTGGATATACTTTTTTTTAATTTAGGACTTGAGTATTTGTTATCTAGTCCAGATAAAGATGCAAAAAAGATAATTTTAATTTATAAAATACAATATAAGTATGTATGTACATACATAGATACATATGTACCAGATAATTGATTGAAACCATTCACGTTTATTTTCTATTCATAAATTCATTGCTTTTGCATTGCCTTTAATTGAAAACAAAATAAATATTGACTGCTATGTATAAACTCATTTATTTTGTTTATTTATGCCTTTACACATCGAGCAATAAAATAACATGTTGCCATATGAAAACAACTAAAACATTCAAAACATTCGCTTAGCATTCATTAAGTTTCGCTTAAGATTTTGTGTTTTGGTAGAGTTAAGTTTAAAAAAATAACGAAGCGAGAAAGTTTAAGATAAAATAAATTGTGCTGTTTTGCGTACCATTAAAAAAATTCAAAAAGTCAAATATGACAAATTTTTTCTATTATACAAATTGAACATAATGAAATTAAATGTATTCAATCAGTATTTAAAACATTCATACCATTCGTTAATTATTCGTTGCTTTTAGGAATGTCAGTTTACTTTCAAAGAAGGCAAGCAATGTCTTTTTTTATGAATAGTGTTATACTTACATTGCTTTACTGAATTCATGTACATATATTAGGGGAACTCACTCTTCGATGCAAACTACCAGTGCAAGCCGTGCAAGTCGTGCATATCGTGCAAAAAAGCAAACATTTGCAAGACCACAACAACAAAATACACAAAAATGTAATTTGTTTCACTTGAGCAAATTTGCACAACTAAAAATCAGTGCAAAATGGTTTTACAAAAATTTGCACAACAGGAAAAGGTGACTAAGTGATTGAAAACAAATAACTCAAAACCTGTGCTTACAAAGTTTAACGGCGGCGGAGGCCGACGCGTAAATTACCTTTCGGACATATGTAAATCCATAAAAATATACATACGTACATACATTTATACATGCAAACATACATGACTGTGGTTATTTCTTTATTACTACTGATTTTCAAAACAAATATGTTCTCGAATGTTATGAATGTATATGTTCTTTTTACTGCTGAAGATTAAACAATTGCGTTAGCTTTGATATATTGACTGCGGCCAAGGTTATGGCGGCATTAAAGTATTTGTCACCTACAAAATCAGCTGTTATCAAAAACTTCCAACATACTTAGAAATATGCACTCACGCTTTGTAGCAAAAAAATAGTGCATACTTGCATTAATTGCAAATGTGCTTCGAAGAGTGAGTTCCGCTATTGTCAACAAAAGGCACTTGCTTTGTGAATATATTCATAAGCACAAAATATGATATGTACATAATATGTACATTTTACAAAACATACTTGGCCAATTCACAACCTATATTGTATCGATGTAAGTACATATTTTGTAAAAAAATCAAACAGATTTGTTTTTGTTTTTAAAATTTTTTGTTTGAAAAATATTTTGTTTTTACAGCTTACTACGATACAACAGAGGTTATGAATTGGGCAACTAGTTATCAACTGTTATACATTAAATACATACTTTTTCCAAAAGATAAATAAGTGACAACAAACAATGGATTAAATAATAATTAGATTTTAAATAAATGCGCTTATGGACTTACCAAAACTTTGACTAACCCATATGCCCACCATGTCCAATTTTAACAATCTATAGTAGACATTTTCGCCCTTTTCAATATTCATGAAAAGATGATAGACAAAGCTGCCACACCATGGTGCCACCGAACCGAAAACATGGCAAAATGAAAGAAAACGATAACCATTATCCCAGGGCATTAAGCCGGGCACAATGGCCAATATGTAAACTATGGGTATAGCTGTAAAGAGAGAGGAACAATATGATATGTTTATTAAATATTAGGTATAATGCAAGTATGCAAGTTTGCACGTATGTATGAAAAGCTAAATAATTTTTTTTATATATATGTTTTAGTGATTTTTAACAAGAACATTGAAACAAAAACTAGAAAACAGTAAACAGTAAACAAAAAAATTTCACTTCAAATAAAGTCAAATATGTACATACATATATGTATATGTATCTCAAAAGCTAAAAATTATAAATATTTAATACATATTTTAATATTCAACATACCCTCTAGCAACCAATAATCATCATCATCATTCTAAAAGGAATGATTTGATGAATTAAAATTTTGTGTTGCTCTCGCCTTTAATTTTTTTGTTTCCTATTTCTTGTTGACTTTTGTGTTTATATCTTTGCTGTATGTTTGTCGTTTATGTTGTGTTATTAATATTTTCTTTATTTAAATTCTTACAAATATACATTTCAAGTAGACCTTTATAAATATTTATTTAAAGGTTAAGGTTATTTTCAGTTTTTTTTCTTTTGCAGCTTTTACCTTCCTCTTTTATTTACATTGATATAATCCACATCAGTGGTATGTTTTTTGTTTGTTAGTGGTGTCAGCTTTTTTTTATATTTTTTTTTTTTGCAAAATAAAGGAAGTGTAAATTGCCTAAACTTTCAAGTCAAAGACTTTTTTCTATTGACATTTTGACACTGTCACTGTCATTTTATAACAGTGAGTGATGTTGTTTCTATTTCCAGTTTTAAATTTGTTTTAATTTTTTTATATTTTTCTTTTTGAGATATTTACGTATATATCAAAAAAGGAAAAGGCCAAAAGCTAAATGCATAACATTGGTAAAAAAGATTAAAAGAAACGAAGTGTAATATAGTATTTGCTTTCTAAGTACAGGGTGGCAAAGAATGGGTTATAAATATGACTAATATTTTAAATAACTTTTCAAATTAGGTTTTACTTTTTATTTTTCAAAGCATTTTATAATGAATATTTTGAAAATTTATCCTCATATTTATAATAAATTTTTAAGTTTATTAAAGGTTTATTAAACGAAATTTTTATTATAAACCTTTGATTACATTGTTGGGGTTAATATGTATCATTGGACTATTAAACGAGCAGTTCTTTAGCGTTTGAAATATTTAGTTAAAAATTTTCATCAACATAGGTTTTCAAAGGCCCATTCTTGCATTGAAAGACCACCAGTAGTAAAGACTGCTCAAAGTGTTGAGTCTTTGAAAATTATGCTGTTAGTAATATGTATCTGCATTTCGAAGCTTTTCCATAAAGAGCAATACTAAAACAGAAAAAGATTTCAAACTTATAAAAACATTGTTTATTGAAACTAAACTGAATTTCACTATTTTTTAATCTGGCAAGACAATTGGTTTTTGACATGGGAAAATGTTATCTACAAAATGTCATCCTATTAAAATTCCTTTGGCATAATTCCTTTTTAAAATTTAATATTACTAGCAAATAGAAATTATTTCTAAATCTGTAGGTATAAATACTTACAACTTTATTTGTATCCTTCACTTAACACAAACTAAAATAAAAAGTGACAAATTAAGAAAATTCTAAAGAAACGTGTCAATTTTCGAAACATACATATTTATGTATGAATAGTAATTTTTACCACATGTCGTGTGAAACCTTTAAAGTATTGTTTGTTTAAAATACACACGATATGTTAAGGTCATATGACAAAATTCAAATTGAAGCATGTTCTCTTTTGATCTGACATTAGCTGTTATTAACTGAAATAGGTAACGTCAGTTAAAATAACTTTACATATAGATTTCTAAACTGACAAGTTATATCTAAAAAAACATATACTGATGAAATACTTTAGAGCGAATGCAAATCACCTTCTGAAAATATAATAATAATAAGTTAGATTAACAGAGTCTACATTGTTTTTTTTAAATATATAACCAAACATTATAAAGTTTGGTGTTTAGATTTAGAAACCTAAGCCATATCGAAGTTGATTTCAATCCAATTTGTTTATTTTAGAGCTGAGAGAAAAGCATAAGTTTGACCGGCTAAAATACAAATAATAAAAACAACCCCAAAATTTGTTATTTGTTTAAAGTTAAGTATACCTGATTCTGTTTTTATACGGTCTTTTTTTACACGGTTTTGATTTAACACGGTTTAAAAATAAATTTTTTTAAATTTTTTACACGATTTTATTCCATTTAGCACGGTTCAAAATCTTTTGGGCTTAAATTTTTTTTGTCAAATTTAATTTTTGCGAAATATGTTCATATCAAAAATTTAGGGAATTCCCTTTTTGTGGATACAAGCAAGTTTATTGGTCAGAGCAATTATTCCAGCGATGATAGTGATTTTATATGCATTCGAAGCAAGCGAATGCAAGTAACTGATGATGACAGCAACTAAATTAATATTCCTGTATTTATGATTATAACTTTATTTTTTTTTAATTTTTTTACCTTAAAAATTGAATAACTTATTCTTTTTGTTAACAACATAGATGTTTTACATAATTCTTTTTAGTTCCTGAATTTTTCATACATTACTTTTAAGCTAAGAGTGCATATATTTTTTTTCTTTAATAATTATGCTTGTGTCAATACACATAACATATGTGACTAATTGAAATAAACATAAATACTTGTTCTTAAAAAGTCCTTGTTTTTCACTAATTTAAATAGGTTTTAGAGATGAAGAACAAATCACTTACTTTTGCATACGATTAATGTTTTTTTTATACGTTTTTTCTGGAATCAATCTACCGTGTAAAAACGGAATTAGGTGTATTTCAATTAAAAACATCTTAAAAAAAGCGGCATTTTTAAAAACAATTGTTCTTTTTAAATTTTCCCTTTGTATCGGTTATTGTGTATTAAGTTACATTTTTAATATATTTAGTTGTGAGCAATCACTTTTTTGTTGTATTGGTTGTAACTATGTACTTTTAAAAGTCAAGTATGTAACAATAAACGTCAAATATACAAAAAAACTACATATGTACTCACAATAGCCATTCACAATATTGGCTTTTAAAAAAACATATGAAATAGAATTATAAAATAATATGATATTTTGCAATGAAAACTAAAAACAACAACAAATTAAAAGTAATACAACATTCCATGTGATGCAATATTAAGAGGCGGTTTGAATTAAACACATGTATTCTTAGTAAAGCTATTATTTATTATTAGCTTTAGAAATAAATCTATGATACTGTAATTTAAACTAATACAAATACAACAAAATTTAACCCATAATGGTGTCCATTTTTATATTTATTTGCAATGCTTTTGTCGAGCGAATGAAAGTGTTTTTTTTTTGGTAATGAAAAATATAATGACAAGAATCCTTTTTTTGCTATTTTGGGTTATAATTAAAAGCTCTTTTTGTGTCAGTTGAAAATGATATATTAATGCTTAAGCTTTTTGCATATGTGCAAAAAAGCAAATTTGCTTTAGTTTTTCTACAAACTTAATTGATAGAATTTTAAATAAACTTATACATATAAAAATCGATCTAAACAAAATTTTCAGTAACTTAAGTTTGAACTGCTGTGAATAATATTTGTGCAATAATTAACAATTTTTTCCCTAGGCATAAAAAGCTTTCTAAGAGCCAGGTCATATCCTTTTTAATATTTTAAAAACGTAATAACGTAAAAAAAGTATTTGTTATGACATTACAAACGTGAGCGTTTGGCTAATGAAGTTTTGCTCCGTTTCAATTCTGTGTTAACCCCCAGCAAAAACTGGGTAATGACTTGTTCTTACTCAATAACATACTTTTTAATGAGTATAACTACCGTCTGCATTACAAAGAAGTAGTCTACTAATGACAAGATTATAATTTGAAAGGTAATAACTTACTTATCAGATATCCAAAAGTAAATAAAAACTGCATACACTTAAGTTATTATAACTCTCATTTGGTTAAACATACTTAGGGTATAAGTGGTTATATTTCCGATATTAGTTTATGATTTTCATGACGTTTTGTGAACCGACTCTAAAGGTTTTTTCCAAGTGTTTTCGAGAAACATAACGTACAGTAGAAGAGCCTTAGTTTCGTTCTCAGAAAGCCGTAAGCTCATACAATAAATTGGATATTTTATTTATTAAAAGAAAGTAGTTATTCTGTTCCTGTAATCATAAGGGTTGCTTTATTCTTTAATATAAAGTAGTTACTTAATGACATTAAAGTAATGACTTTTTAAACTTCCTATTGTATTCCTACTACCTAAAGGTAGTTATGAAAGACAGGCTTTTAAAGATTTTTTTTTATTACACGATTAAAATTTTTCATTTAAAATTTCTGAATACATACTTTGAAACTCAATTATGCAATTTTAGCCTTTTGACTTTCTTAGCTGTTGTATAAAAATTGAGAGAATTCGTTTACATATACAGTTATACTTCCATACACATTTACGATTACAGACTTTCCATTCAAAACCCATATAGCTGAAACAGAGAAACTACCAGACTCTAAACAGAAATAAAGTGTTGCACATTTTAATTAAATTTTAACTCCTTAGCCGCAACCAGCAATATTTAAGTCAAATATTAAGGGCAAATCAAACATATTATTTACAAAACTCTTATAAAGACGAATTACTATGCAAATTTGAAAGAATGTTTCATTAGGCAGTAGAGGGTTAATATTTTGTAATAATCACTTATTATAAAAGCATAATTAAAATATATACGTTTAAGCATTAGACAACTGATAACAAACCAATATTATTATAAGAAAACAAATAAAAAACTAAATACAAAATTAGCACATACACATATGTATCAACGATAAGCTTTCGTTTGCTTTGAGAAATAGTCATTAAGAAACTAAAATATTTTAGTCTGAACTTAATACTCTCTTATGACGGTTGTTGTGGTTAAAAAGCTAATTGCAAATCATTGAAACCGAAAAAATAGTGCAATGAATTTTAAATTAGTAAACCATAGTGCAGGCACCGTCATCTTCCTCTTATGTTGGGCTTTAAGCGTGCAAAGTGTGGAAGATGATTTCAATAGCGAGAAAGGTAAAATTAAACGAAGAATATCTAAATCTGCGGAAATTAAAGCTTTTATGGATAAGTCGGTTGAACCCTGTGCAAATTTTTATAATTTTGCTTGTGGCAGATGGCGTTCAAGTTATCCAGCTCAATACAATGGAAATATTAACACAGACAGATTTCAGGAATTAACGAAGAGCATTGAACGCAAATTGAGCACATTGTTATCAAAGAAAAAGAGCAGAAATGGTGAAGTGGAAGATAAAATCAAAGATTTCTACGCCTCTTGTCTGCATGCTCGAAGGGAAAATGTAAAATATCGTGCTACTTTGGCAGAAATCTATAAAGAATTTGGTGAATTCTCGGCCTTTAAAACAGAGAAGCAGCTGGAGGAGAGTAATTTTGAATGGTGGTCCACGGTGGCAAAGATTCAAAATAAATATGGAAAATCCATTATACTCTCACTGTATATTTTAAACGATTTAAAGGATAAATCTAAAACCATGGCCTACCTAGGGCCGCCAGAATTTGAAATGACCCAGGGAGCAGTAGATATGGTGCAAGTGATACAAGAGGATAGAATACGCAAATATCTAAAATTATATATGCATATTGCTGCTGAAGATGCTGCAATAATGGCTAAAAATGTTATAACTTTTGAAAGTTATTTAACTTGGGGTGCCACAGATGTGCGTCACGGCAAAAGTGTGGAAGAACTCTTGACCCTCTACAACACCACCGACTTAATGGAAAAGTATCAGGATTTGTTTAATGTCAAAGAGTACTTGGAAATAGTATTAGGCTCTAAGGAGCTGCCAGACCAAGTTTATGTCTATGATGAATCTTATTTAGAGGGCTTGCATGATGTCTTCAATACCACCGAAATTGAGTTCGTAGAGGACTATATCCTATGGCTATTTCTGGAAGAGTACATAATTGACATCACAAGCAGTGACATGAAGCAAGAGTGCACAGACAAAACGAAAAAGTATTTTGGCAAATTTATTGATCATGTTATTTACAATCAGTTTCGCAGTGAAGAGTTTGAGATTGACATCTACGAACTATGGGATGATATCAAAACAACGTTTAGGCACAACCTGCAGAGTAATAAATATCATTGGATATCGAATGAGACCAGAGCTGAGGCCATTAAGAAATTGAATAATATGAATTTAACTATTAACTCCTATGATAATGACGATTTTGTGGATTTTTTTAAGAATCTCAACATAACAGTCACTAACTACGTGCTCAATGTACAAAGTATTCTTGAACATGCGGAATCTTTAAGGACAAATAAACTAGAGAAGAAAACCGAAGAAGATGCACAGATTTTGTCCTTTACTCCCGTTTATAATATTTTGGAAAATCAAATTAAAATTCCAGTTGCACTGCTGCAACCACATTTCATCTGGGATCCTGTATACCCCAAGGCTATTCAGTATGGTACCTTTGGCTATCTTATAGCTCATGAAATGCTACATGGTTTTGATGATGAAGGTCGCAATTATGATGCCAATGGTAATGCCAAAATTTGGTGGGATGACAAATCCGCCTATGAATTCGAGTCAAGACGCAAATGTTTTGAGGAACAGTATCACAATTACACTTACGATGGCAAACGGTTGCCCAAAAGTGCGCTACAGTCGGAAAATATCGCCGATAATGGTGGTCTAAATATTGCCTATGATGCTTATAAGCGCTGGTTGTCTAAACGCAAAAATGTGGAAGCTGATGTTGAAATAAATGAGATGTTGCCTCGTTTGGAAGAAATTGATGTAAATAATCGTCAATTGTTTTTTATTAGTTTTGCCCAGATCTGGTGTGAAGATATACATTCATTGTTTCGCAGCACATTTGCCAATGGCGATATTCATGCTCCCGGAATGTATAGAGTTATTGGTTCACTATCGAACTCTAGAGAGTTTAGTTGGATATTTAAGTGTAATAAGAAAAAATCGGCCATGGATCCACCAAAGAAATGTGAAATATATTAAACGTAGTTGTGTTATTTGAAATTACAAATAATTAAACAATTCCGCCATAAATAAAAATAAATAAAATTAACTTTAAAAGAATTTAAAAAAAAATGCAATTTGTTTGTTGTCAGAAAAAGAAATCTTTAAATAAACACATCGCACACCCAGTTAAAAAGTGACACAACTCAAAATTTTCAATGTTCGAGTTTATATGCTTAAACTATGCACAAATCAACGAATTCAGTACGATATTTAAGTTAAAAGATAAATGACATAACGATCATAGGTACTGTTGCTTTTGGTACCAATTTTAAGAATACTTGTGGTAGTAAAGTTTTCTACTTTGGGTAATCCTGGTTATAAAATTTACGAAGAGAATAAATAAATACCGGAAAAATTTCGTTAGCTGGGTAAGCAATGGGTGGACGCTGGATTAAATAGATAACCTTATTCAACCAGCTAATCATCAGCTCAAATTCTCACATTCTCTCCCTTCTTACGATATTTTCAATTGTCAAATTTCATATAGAAACAAGTAAGAGCACTATATCCGGCTGTTCCAAATCTTTTATACACTTCACTACATGTATTTATGTATGTATATATGTGTATATACATATATGTATGTATATACATGTTCAAAAGGTATTTAAAGTCTTAAGCCAGTACACGAAATGTAAAAAGCAACATGCGCATGTGACTCTGACGTAATTTTGTCGTCATCATGAAGCAACATTTTTTACATATTAAAAGACGGACATGACTAAATTGACTTCCTATCTTTAACGATCCAGAATAAAAATACTTTATGGGGTCGCAAATGAATATTGTAGAAATTACAAACTTATATATACCCTTATCACCTGTGATCAAGGGTATAAAAAACCAAATCAAAATTTTTGTTTGATATAAAAAATTTGCCACATCCAAATATAGTAATTTTACTTGTTAAATTATTAAATACAATTTAAATTTACAACATATGACCAATTAAAGTTTGGTTATTCCCTTTCCGTTAGTTAAACTTTATAGTAAGCTTAAGTAGCACACATTCACATTTATAAATTCGTATTCACACACTTGTACAAATCTAATAAATTATGGACAACAACCTTGAACTTTATTTGTGCACGATAAAATTGCAGTCGGGTTAAATTGTGCCATAAAATGTTGCTTGACTGTCAGAAGACAAAGGATAGCAACATCAGCAGCATTTGTTTTTGAAATTAACTTTAAATCTGTGTCATTACAAGCCATTTAGGGAAATCTATACACTTACTCATACATACAAAATTCATATACCCTTTCGCACACTCAGTCATATTAAATGTGTAAAAGGAAACAAAAAGTAAAAGAACCCAACGTACTACATGCTTCGATGCGCCATTCCATACTTTTGTATAAAATGACTATAGCGAGCTTACGGAAATGACACACACACACTCTTACATACATACATAAATACGTTTAAATAAAAAAAATGAACAACAATTTTATGTATAACATTTTCAGGCGGCCTAACCGTTACTTTAGGCATAATTTGTTTAAGAAAAAAAGTTTTAAATTCTCTTTAAACTTTCAGGAAAAAAACTTCTTGTTTCCTCTTTACAAAAAGTTGGAAAGAAAGTTTATAGAGTGACAAGCAAAAATGTTTACAATTCAATTTTGAAAGTTGTCTAAAATTAACTACTTTTTAAATTTATCCAGTAACTCGCATAAGTATATTACATAAATTATATTTTTCCTATAAAATTGTGATTTAGAAATTGGCTTTCTGGTTTTGCATTGATTTAAAAAAAAAATTAAAAAAGTTTCTTGTTGCTCTCTAATAAACTTTTATGTCTGGTTTTAAGATACATATTTAAAAGGATAAGATTTTATGTTTAGTTTTATTCTATTTTAAGTTAAATAATATTCCAAACATTTAAAGGAATTCATTATGTTTTTGTAATTTGTTAAAGGTTTTTTAAAACAGATTTTTCATACGAAATTTCTTTCGTGAATAAAATACATTACAACAACAAACTGAATGCTTGTCATAATGTTTCTGTAAAAATCTGAATTGTAAAAATGTCAGCAGCATACTTAATGTTTGTCGCTATGTAGGTTCAAGCATAGAAAACACACATTCAACAATAAAGAAAAATGTATGTCGCTATTAACTGTTTAAACCAAATACTGCGTAATTGGTTAAGGGTATTAGAAATCAGTCATAGTCAAATAAATTATGCCTAAACATTTTGCTTCTGCTCTACGTATCAAGAAGAATACAATCAATGGTAAAGTCTATGTTAAAATCTCTTTGCATTGACAATAGAAAACAACTAAATGAGTTTTTTTATTCTTACAAATGTCATACACAATACAAATGAAAACCTTAATGTATGGCCTAACAATGCTGATATATAATCTTAATTAAAATTCTACGTTTTAAAAAAGTTTTTATTTTATAAAATCCTTTCAACGTTCTATTTTATTTGTCTTTTGAAAATATTCCTTATTTTCTGGCGTTGTTTATTTATATCGACAATACTACCGTAAACATACAAGGTAAAATAACGATGATGTCAAAATGTATATTTTTACATATATTTAGTACATATGTTACAGCAATGCTGGAATCCTTTAAACAATTTATCATATTTCTTTCAACCTATTTTTGAGGATTCTGTAGACGTAATATGTCAACTCGTAATAATATAATTAATTTGCAATGGTAGTAGAATGCTTGGAGTCAATACGAAGACTCATGGTGGTGGTATAGCATTTTTTAATCTGTTGAAGAAAGACTCCAACAGATATAAATAAAGTTTGAATACACTGTCGTTAATGTTATGTTTCATTCTGAACTGACCTGATACAGTTTAATTTTTGCTACGTATTTACATGTGATGGTAACTTTTTACTTTTTAAAATGCGCTAAATGTTTGAAAATAAAAAGTTAAATAAAGCTTATGCTGATTCAAATAAACTTAAAATTGTTGTTTAAATATCTCAAGATTTGCTTTCGTCCTCACTACAAACAAATTTTGAATATTTCAAAACAAATGATACGCTTAAGTTTTTAAATAACGCAATTCAAACAGTGCATCTAAAATTGTTAGAACAAAAAGTGTTGTTTTGTTTTGCAACACAAGCGTTAGCAATTACATACATATGTAACTGAAAATCTTCAAATTTAAAAAAATGAAAAGTAAAAAAATCGGTAAAAAGTGGATTCTACTGTGTGGCTCTAAATCACATTCGATGGTTACAAGCCATTTTTGTTACGCCTACGCAGTAGTAACAATATTGTTTACAGTCCCAGCCAAAAATCTTAATTTGGAAGCAGTTAATGTGACAAGTGCATATCTAATGTTTCTTTTATTGCTTTTTGCAAAATGAAATATTCGGCAGTTTCTTCAAAAAGATTATTAAGGAGCTTAAAGAGCTTCTACCGGAGGAATCTCATACAAAAATCTAATCTTTTATGGAAGTAGAAGCGGTGCACAACAGCACTCTGCCTTACAAAGTTGCTTCCGAGAAAGCATCAGTTTTTGCTGGGGTACTGCTTGAAAAAATTATTTTTGGCATCTGTACACCTGACGACCATGTGCGATTTTTAAAGAATGACAGTTGGTATTCAGACACTGTTTAAGGTGAAAGAAAAAAATATATTATTATTTTATATGTTTTAGTGCTTTAAGTGTAAAGAAATAGAATATACTAGCATGGACCCAGTCTGCTTCGCTACCCCAAACTGGTTATCCAAAGTTTCCCCCTTTTCTATCACGTAAATTTTATTCAAATCGGACTAGTTTTTGACTAATTAACACTTTTTCCCGTTTTCCCCGTTTTTATCCTTATACGCTTGAATTTCCCAAAAGTACCGTAAACGTATTCTTATTTTTAAGAGAAGTGACGAACGAAGCTTTAATAAGAGCGGTTTTCACTCTTGGTGATTATTTACTAACTTGGTTTATTTACTTCGACTTTTAACTAGCAAGCGTGAGTGACTTTTTTGTTTGTATTGTTAACCAGATAGAAAAAAATACACAAGTTAAAAAAAAACAAGCGTATTTTTATATTTATTTTAATTTCATTATCCATCTGATTTTTTTATTAATACAATATGTACTTTAATTAAAGAAACAAATTTGATTTTTCTATTATTTACTTTAATTTAACAGAAGTATGTTTTATACAAGTCGACCTAAAATAAGTTGACGGCGGCTAAGAGAAAAACCGTCGGCGGACACTAAAATCCGGCTGAAGCCGACTGATTAAAAATAACTTTATTCAGTAAATAAAGTTTAGTATTTTTTACATTTTAATATGCCTTCTTTTACGCTAAGTCTACACGTAGCAATTTTTATTGCTGAGTACTAGCAAAAAACGTCGGCAGAATAAGGGCACAACGATTGATGATTGCTTTAGGAGGAGAAAACCTTAAAACCGTTTTCAAATAAAGGAAAATAAGCACACGACAAACATTTCCATATACATATGATTCTATACATATGTATATATGTAAATGGTTAATATATTCCACAAAATAAACCATAATATAGTCAGTAAAGTTATATATTTTATAACTTTATATGACTTTTAACTTGGTAGCACATCTTTTGGAAATATTGCTGTAAAAAACATCACAAATATATTAAATAAATAGTTTCATATATATTAAGTAAATTTAAAGCTGTATATAAAACGAAAAATTTTAATAAACTAGTTGACGGAACTTCGTTAAGTACATATTAAGGCGGCGGCTCTTAACGGCTTCAAGACTTGTTTGTCTGACCATCAGCTCTCTCTTATTTGATTAACTAATTATGATTTATTAACTACAAATTTTTTCGTAGTTTTTTACGTACAGCGTGGTAGGTTTTGTTTTCATACATTTTGTCGTTGTGTTGTAGTAGGTTGTGTTAATTAACCTAATCTACAATACTTACCAAACCTACAAGGGTACTTAACTACTTAGAGTGAAAACCGCTAATGTTTCTATATTTATTGGTTCGGTAGTTATAACGGCCCCAAAAAAGCACCCAAATTTCAAAAAAAAATACCAGACTAGGTGTCTTATTGTTATATTTTGAGTATAATACAATGACTTTTAAACTTTGTTTATATCTTGTCTAGTTTAGCAGATATAAGGTTACCGATTTTTCTCCTTTTTACTTTTTTACCCCCTAGATATTTAAATTTCCAAAAATCCCTTCTTAGTGGATCTATACAGCATGAGAGGAATCCATAGTTCAAAGTTCATGTCTCTAGCTTTATGCGTTTTGGCTGTGCGATGATGAATCAATTAGTCAATCAGTCACCTTACTATTTTATATACTTATGTAATATAGAGTAAATTGTTTTTTATAGTATAAAGAATATTCAACTACTCAAGAAATGAGGGTAAAATAATGTTTAAAAAAACCAAAAGCTACGTTGAATCCTTAACCCAATGGGACAACTTTTCTTGTTGCTTGTATTATAAATTCTCTAATAAAACTTTTTAATTCATAGTATTAATATTCGATTAATTTTTTATTGCTTTTTTTGATATGCTCATATTTTATTTATTTATTTTTTCCCAGTTTTGTTGAACTACACACAAAACATGTACATACATATGTAGATTTTTCCCTTTTCATAATAGGTTAAATTTAGCACATGAAAACCATATAAAAACAACTTTTATCTCAAACAAGCGAGAAACTACAAACTTTTTAAGCAATTCTTAAAGATAACAGAAACACATGCTCAAAGAAATATTTTATAAAAAAAAACAGAAACAATTTTTTAAAGATATTTGTGTCGTTTATTGGAATAAAAAAAAATTGCAAAAAATTTAAGTATATATGTACATATACATACATATGTAGGTTATAACAAACAGAAATACATACATACATAAACATCTCTTGTATGTTTTTTGTCAACCAAATAAATAATTTGTATTCTTTTATTTTGTAAACATTCCGACGTATACATACATATTATGTATTTATACATACATATAGTTATACATGCATATATACATAAATCGTGAAACCAATTTGAAATGTAAACTAAAAACACATTTGACAAAAGAAAAAGGTGGCCCAAATTTGAAAATAATTTAAACCCATTTTCTCTTTTGTTTTTGTTTGGGAGTATGTAATAAATTTAAATACATAGACAACAAGTCCTTGAACAAATTACATTACACTTGCAAAAATAAATTTATTTTTGTGCAGGTTATCTGATTAAAAAATTGGTAAAATAACTTTGAGAAACTGGCAAGTGTTCAAGAAAAGCTGGAAAAGAGGAAAACAATAAATAACACCTTTTTTTTAAAATAAAATGGCCATAAATGAAGTTTAAAAGAAGAATAGACATATATTTGTTATTTATTTCATTTATATAAGTAATACATATTAAGCCTAAAGGGAAAAATACTTATATTTTATAAATATAAATTACTATTTTCGATCTGTTATATAAATAAAATAATTGTTTTACGAGTTTTTATAAGAATTTTATAATATTTTTATTATTAAAAAGCACATTGTGAATACGATTTGGTTAAAGAAAAATGGAATGTCAATGGACATATAGGAATGTTAATGAACATAAAGGACCATTATTACTATCACAAGCACTGAGCGATGATTTAATTATGCAAATATGTGTTATGCAACAAACCTTTTATAAGTTACAGAAATAATATGACTTTTCAGAACAGATAACTTTATTATTTAAACTATAGATGAAACATAGTAGAGCTCAAGTCGCTAAGATAGAGATTGAATCCTTAATATTAAACTTCGATATCTTAAGAGCATATATAATGCAATAAACACATAATCCAACCAACTTTACTTGTAAAACTAAATGGAGACAGTTTATATTTAGAGGTTTTTTCTTTTGTTTGAAATTTGTGCTTAAACCAACAAATATTTTTTTGGAAATAAATCACCTTTAGCAATTAAATTTACCAAATTTTAATAACCGAATCGCACCAATATGACAACGACAAAAGCACTACGCCTGCAAACGTAATGGTGTTTCATATAAATTGTTAGTGTTAACATGACTTCAAAAGGTTATCACATTGATCTGTTTTAGCTTTCTGTCACTATTCGAAAGCTGCAACATATTGGTATCGATGTAGTAAAGTTGACGTAATACAAAAACATATGAATCCTCTTAATTGTTCCAGGCTTTGACCAATGGAACAATATTGTGCTGTTGGTAAAGAAAAGTTAACATAAACATAAACATTAGAGTCAGTGCATGGTGTCTTATGCACTGGACATACTAAATCTTTTGTGTGGCCTTGGATTTCGCTTAGAACAGATTAAGGCTTCTAAAATCATGTTCGGTGAGATACATATGGGCGGGCAGTTACAAAAAACAAGTTTTAGTGTCTCTTCATACAGGTCACAGCGGTTTTGTTTTATCATTACCAAAAAATTATAGGGCAACAATAAACGGTAAACCATTACGTGAGCATAAAAAAATCGCACTTGTCAAAGAACATTAACCTTTATAATATGCTCCGAGAATGAATAGAGAGCATGAATGTCTAGAAAATTATTCTTTTCTCTAGCAAAGAGGGCTTCCAGTTCCGCAAAGAATTTTTGTACTTTCCTGTTTGCCAGGACCGGGACCAGGACCGTCATTATACAAATGACGGTCTGTAACGAATATTTGGCTCAGGGAATGGCCCTATGGTAATTCAGATTTATAGACCTCCGTGTCGCTGCTTATGTGCTTAGATCCTGCAGTAAGCCACACGTATTACTGATCATTAAGCCGGACGGTGCAAGTTATTCGCATTACATTTTTTATTAATTAGTTTTAAGAAAATTTAACATACATATAAACCGATTTATCTACGCAAAAAAGGAAGTTTTATAACAGGCCTTTAAATCTTGTTAATATTTATTTATTATTTTGAAATATTAAATGGCTTTAATTTTAAAATAAATATTTAAAGTTTTTTAAGACCAGATTTACTGTGAACAATGTTTTAGTAAGAAATATCTGGTGCGGTCAACTTACAAAAAACCCCAATTAGTGTTGCTCTTGATTCGGTGACAAATGTTGATAAGGAAAGTATTCTTTTTTGTCTTGGGTTAGAAAAAATAATCTTTTTACAAAATATAGAAACTCATTGACAAATCTGCCTACAAATTTTCGGTATCGACGATGTTTTTTTATCAGCTGCATACGTAAGTAAAAAAATAAAACGAGATCAAGGCTATCTGATGACACTTTAGGCAACTTAATTTAAAAAAAAGAGTATAATTTTACAATGTCAAAAATATATTAAAATAATTTAAAATCTTAATAAAATATTTAATTATTTAATATTCTAATAAATTACACTCGATTTATAAACTTGAGATCAACATTTTTGAATGTTTATATATGGAAAAGTATGAATTTGAAGGTTTAATATTTTTTTTAAAGAATAAATATATATACATTCATATGTATGTTTATTTAAAAATTGCTATGAAGTTAGAGTAGTAAATGAGCTGTAAGTAATAAATTAAAGTGGTTTAAGTCCATTTTTGTTGCATGTGTTAATAAATACGTTAAATTTTTGCACCACAATTGCATCTGCTTTTCTGATAACATTTTATACACAAAAATATAATTTTTTTTCAGTAAAGTACACAACAAACTAAGTGGTTGTCGTTGTGTGTGTACGTTTTGCAATTAGGTATGTACTATAATTATGGTGACCATATTTTTTTAATAAAATTCAAAACAAGGAAAAATTAAACTATTGTTTTAAGTTTTTCTTGTACAAACAAACAAATACAAATTCATTTAAATACACTGATAAAAATACAAAAAAATATTTATATAAAAATTCACACATATTGCCATATCACAAAAGAAAACAACTTAATTTTATATTTCAGATTAATGAATTTTCATTTTCTTTAAAATATTTTTTTAATGTTATACAATTTAAATTATTGTTTAATTTTGTTATTAAAATCGCCTTAATGATCTTCATTTATTTTGAGTTTTTCAGTAGTCCAAATGTTATTTAAAACAGAAAATACCTTTTCGATTGAAATATTTGATCATTTATTCAATATGTATTAAAACTGCTATCTAACGCTTTTCTGCGAACTTATTATTTTGATTTATTTTTTTTTTAATTTTCCTAAAGATGTGTTATTTTTATTTAAAGCTGGATCATCAAATTATTCAGTATCAACATGTTTAATTAATTTTTTCCATAATAATAATCAAACTAGGTTCAATATCTTCTCATATGGAACTTCACGCAAAACAAACCCATTTTAGTACTTCAACTTATTATTAGACGGCATCCCAAGGTAGATTTAAAAAGGTAATAGCGTCACTACAACAAATGTAACAAAACAAAAACCACATTCAATTTTTTGTTGCAAAAATACATTAAACAAAATAAAACAACAAATTTTTCCTTCTTTTAATTTTTCTCACAAAAATTTATATTTTGCAGCTTTTGAACAACCTACAGACATGTTTGTAATATTTGTGTGTAGGACATGCCTTCCGGGTCATTTAAAAAAAAATTGACTAATTGGCCAAAAATCTGCAGAGATATGGGCGAAAAAACTATATGACTTTAACTACCTTTCTGATATCCTTATAAATACGTAACGTAAACTGTATTAGTTATTTATTACAAAAATTATGTTAACATGTTTAAAAATATTAATTTTGATTTATAAAAATACAGAACAAATAATGAACTCGAAATAAAATACAGAACATTTTAAGGGTTTTTACATAAGTAAAATACAGAACGGATGGTCACCGTAGTAGCTATGATGCATTTAATTAGTAAAAAGTGTTTTAGGTTAAAGCCAGATATACATAGTTAAAATAATGAAAGTATTAAAATATTTTATTCTTAATGTATGTTTTAAGAAAAAACACAAGATGACGCGTCATGACGGTTTAATGTTCTAATTTTTTTTTTCACGTCTGCATCTTTTTAAGAGATTTATTGGGAAAAAGTACAAAGAATTATTAATGGATGAAAAAACACAAGAAAACTCAAGCACTGAACACTATACATTTTTGGACTTGTGATGAGTTAATTTCACACAAAAAATGATAGACACGCTTTATTACAGATAAAAGTTTTTCACTAACATTTGATTTGATTTATTTATGAAATAAAAAAAGAAATAAAAATAATACAAAAAAATCTTGTAAAAGTATGTAGAAACATAAAAACAATTTGAAGTTATTATGTACATTATTATATACTTTAACGCAGACAAGTTCTTTTTTTTCTTTTAAATGTTTTTTGTATGAAAAATAAACCCCATTCAATAATTCATTATTATTATTGTGTGTGTGTGTGTGTGGTCCTTTTTTTATATTAAGAAATTCATATGAGGTAAAGCGGTTCCTAAGTAGCAAGTTGTGCAAAAAAATATATTTTCATTTTTTTTTTGTAACTAAAAAGGAAAAACTGCAAAAATTTTACTATTTAAGAAATCATCGAGAATTTATTAAAAAAAATATATTTCAAAAACTTAAAAAGAATTTTCGTAATTTAAAAACAAGTAAGAGCGCTATATTTGGCGGTGCCAAAT
>NDXZ01035885.1:0-12035 GCA_003055125.1 Paykullia maculata
ATGACAAACTTATATATACCCTTATCACGTTAGGTGAAGGGTATAATAAAGATTGTTATATTTTAAAACAATTCCCATCATTTTTTGCTCAATGTGTCTATGTTTTATATAGTACCAAATCTTATAAACAAAACTTCAATGCTTTTGGTGCGTTAAATTCTTTCACAATCGCCAAAAAAAAAATTGTAATTTTTATTATCAATTTTTCATTTATTTTTAGGTTTTTGTAAAATAATCCATTTCTAATTATAAAAAATTTCCTTGTACATACAATTGTATAGATTAAATTTAAAACTCACAACTTAGAAGTAAAGGAGCATTGTTCTTAAACTGTTTGTTTTTTGTGACAAATGAAAATTTATCTATACAATTTTAATTTGTCCCAATTAAGTGAAAAAATACCTTTTTAGGCAAAAAACTTAAGCTTTAGCTTTCAAAAACGGACACCTTGAGCAAAAATATTTTGAATATCATCCTAAAACACAATAATCTTCATTTTAAAGATGTAAATTTGAAAAAAAAATTTTAATAATTGTATATATGTATGTTTTACATACGTACTATGTAATTGGTGGTCGGTAAATCAAACTATAACCCATAAACTACTTAAGTTACTCGTAATATGAAAAATTACTAAAGTACAAAGTTTTTTTTTCAGGTATCCGAAATCTACTAAAGAAATCACACTTAAAGATTGTCAAAGAGCATTTTCTGATCGGAATTTAATAGCCTCACATACGGTGTACGCTATAAATATGGAAAGGCTAACACAGATAATGCATTAAGATTTAAATACATATATGTATGTATATTTATTTTAACATATTGATAAACAAATTAATAAAAAAAATATGTTGGTAAAAAATACTTTCTTATAACTTTGAAAAAATTGGTTTTTCGCCTTTGGTTAATTGGGCGGCAGCAGCTTGAACAAAGTCTTCGGATTGTAAATATAGTTTATTCATTTCTCGCTGATTAAAAAAGTATATATAAATATTAATTTAATAAATATAGTGTAAATATCATAAATTTACTTACGATGTGATCAAGACCAGATTGATTAGAACGGCTAAGTGAGTAAACTATATTTTGCTTTGTTGCCTGAACACCAATAGGGCTTTTTTCGGCAATTTCCTCGGCTAGAGCTAAGGCACCATCAACTAAAGTATCTTTGTCGGGAAAAACTTTACTTACTAATCCACAATTGAAAGCTTCGGAACTTTCAAAACGGCGTCCTGTGTAACATAGCTCCCGAGCCAATGATTGGCTCCCAATAGCTTTAGGGAATCGTTGCAATGTACCAACATCAGCTGCCATACCAATGTCTACTTCTTTTACAGAAAAAAAGGCGTCTTGTGTGCAGTAACGTATATCCGATGCTGTTATCATATCAATACCAGCCCCAATGCATGCTGAATGTATGGCTGTTATCACAGGTTTAGGACACATCTCTAAGGAGGTCATTGAATCCTGATACAATTTTATAAGACGTTCCAAATATATACCTTTTCGAGCAACATCTTCAATTTCAGCCAGATCTTGACCTAATTTTAACATATCCGTTAAATCAATACCTAGAGCAAAATAATTGAATAAAATCAATTAGTAATGTATAAAAATATTTAATTTGCTTCTGTATAAAAACTTTGATAATAATAAAATAAGAACTATCTAGCGTCCGTCAGAAGTTAAAAAATTAAAAATACGATTTTGTTTAGTTTGTTAAATTGTTAAAAACTGCAATTCTATATTTAAATATGTGTGTATGTATGTTTAATAACATTTTGCAATAAAACAATAAACTTTATAAACCAATATTTAAAATATTGCTAGCTTTTTTTAAATTTGGGCAGATTGGTATCTTGCCTACTATTTTTTTTTTTTAATTTTTATAGAAAAGGTTCTCTCCTTAAACAAAATTATTAAAATTTGTTTAAATAGATAAACAATTTACTCCTAAATAGTTACTCTTTAAAAAGATAACAAAATAAAAGCAATCAAAGTAAAAAGAGTTTAATTCACAATGAAAAGCCGCAAAAAAAATTAATGTAATATTCGCCATAAAACTTATAGATGAAAACATCTCTTCGGAGTTTATAGTGAAATAATTAACTTTTAATATACATAGTACCTCAACATCCCTTGCCACAATTTCAACGATTGGCACTACACTATTTTTACCAAAACTACGCTAACGCTGATCTTATCCGTAGAATAATTTTAAATTGTATAAACTATTTGTTTCTATCTGTAAGGATACATACACATGTATATAAACAAGTAAGAGCGCTATATTCGGCTGTGCCAAATCTTATATACCCTTCACTACGTGTAGGTATATGATAAGAATTGTATTTACTTATGTATGTATGTATGCCCGAAAGGTATTTAAAGTCTTAAAAAAAACTTGATTTTTTATGATATAAATTTTTGTCCCTATGTATAGGTATAATTTATTTTTGTGTAGAAAAAAAAATGCTGTCTTATTTTGCTTATATCTCGTTAATTGTCGGATTTGGTGATTATCAATAGGGAGAATCTCGGGGATATTTGTGATAGTTTGATACTAGTAACGGGTCCGTAGGACATCAAGGGGCTGAGAAAAGTTGATTTCAACAGACAGACGAACATGACTAAATCGACTTCCCTATCTAAAATAATTAAGAATATAAACACTTATTAGGTCGCAAATGAATATTGTAAAAATTACAACCGGAATGACAGTTATATACATAGGTATGTATATCCTTGTCACCTGTATTAAAGGGTATAAAAAAAGGTTTAGAAAAAAAGATATAAAAATGTTTAACAATAAAATAGTAAACTGGAATTTTAACAAACCTGCGGTAAAATGCTTTCCGGCTGCAGACAAAACAATCGCTCTACAATCTGGATTTGTACTTAAACTTTCAAAACACTTTTTGATTTCGCTGTGCAAAATGAAAAAAAAAGATACACATACTTAGATAAGATTTAAAAAAAAATGTCTTAGAAATATGGCCACAACTTTTTCTTAACGCGATATGCAAATTTCTTCTATAATAAAACTATCACGAAATAGTTTTACAAAATCTCTTATTCTAAAAAAAACAAATAAGAGCGCTAAATTTGGCTGTGCCAAATCTTATATACCCTTATCAAATATATCTGTAGTTTATCTTAAAGCTGCAAAACAATATTTTTTTTTTGTGTAAAAAAAGAGGCAGTCTTTTTTTGCTTTTATCTCAGTCGGTTATTGATGAATCTAGCCAGTTTTTAAATCCGATTTTCTCGAAAGTATTTCCTAAAGTTTGATACCTTATACAAGTTTGGTTAACTTATGGAAGTTACGAAAACTTTATTTCGACGGACATGGCTGAATTGACTTTCCTATCTATAAGGATCCAGAAAATACATACATATATACTTTATAGGGTCGCAAATGAATATGGTAGAAATTACAAACCCTTGCCACATGTGTGAAATATTTTTAGTTTTAAAATAAATGTTTATATGTTTGTATGTACATACACATAAAATAAATGTACATAAATATCGTAAATGCATACATTATATCAGTAGAGTTAAAAACTATTACTAACTTGTAATTTAAACAAAAAGTAGCCAAATCTTGACTTTTTTCACATCATACTCAAAAACTTAGTTTGTGTAAATATGACTAAACTGCAACATACAGAAAATATAAGTACATATCGCACACCCAGTTCAAAAGTGACAACTCAAAATTTTTAATTTTTCAGAAATCGAAATAAACTGTTTTTGACGTAAATAAAAATAGTTAAAAACAAAAACTTTGGACCATTGAATTCGAATTAAAACTATTTAGCAATTAGCGTAGGGATCTATTACCATTATGTTTTCTGACACAACTAAAAATAAGTCACTTTTATGAATTACAACTTTATACCAATTGAAACATAAATACATAACTGTTTTTTAGCAACAGTTAACAACAACAAAATACACTGATTTTTTTCTATAGATAAACAAGTGTATTGTGCATAGTTTAAGCATATAAACTCGAAAAATTTTGAGTTGAGTCACTTTTGAATTGGGTGTGCGATATGTACATCCTATAAATAATATAATACTATTAATCGTTGAATCGTGAAGTAGTTGAATTAAACTCAAAATGTGGTTGATCATAGAACATTAAATATACATATTTATTGTGGTTATTATCAATCTTGTTACGTTTTTTCTGCATGATCTTTTAAATTTTATTATAATTTTTCTCTATTTAAATTTTAATTTTTTCTATTATTTATTTTAAAAATTCCTTTATTGTTTATGTACATTTTCTTAATTTTTGTTTTGTTTTCATTTAAAATTAACTTGTTAATTTTTAACCAAGATAACAAATACACAGCCTTTAACGTTTAAGTACTTTAAATCATTTAAATTTATCAATCTTAAGTTTCCTATAAACAATTTTTTAAAAAGTATTTGTCCTTGGATTATGGGTAAATTTCATGATTTTAATATTTCTTAACATTAGTTTAGAGGTTGAAAAAATATCTAGTTTTATGTACATACATATAAGTATGTATAGGATTCGATTTACAGAACATGACGAAAGATGGTCATGAACGCAAGCAAAGATATTGGCAAATGTTACAATACAATATTTAATCATACTTACATCCACATTTCTTTGTTAATAGCATTATAACGTTGTGGTCTATTCAGTTCTACTTGAAAAACAAATGGTTTTGGAGTTGTAACAGCCAATGTCTTGTAAGGAATATCGGTACTACTGTTCAGTAACATTTTTGCAGACATCATTCGCTTTGTATTTTTAGCTAAAATTACATATATAATTTTTAAATAGAAAGTTTTGTGAGTAAATAATTTTTTAATTTTAGTTTTCACTGTTTATGATGATAGTATGTATGTATGTATGTATGTACATATGTAGATATTGTACTTTGAACCAGTACTACTTTAAACAACAAACTAGTAGTCTGCACATGCATACATACATATGTGTGTACTACTTAATTTTTTAGGTATAAACTTGCCTAATAAATTGCTGTATGAAACTGTATTCTGTCTTATTAAACTTTTGAAAAACATTTTAAACAATGATCATATAAAATGTAAATAAAAAATAACTTCAATTTCTCAACCAACCAAGAAACGTTTATGGCAAGGCGAATTTATTTGTCAGGTAATCGCAGTCCTACAACAAAAACAATATTATAAAAACAACATGTATTTTGTTGCAAGAAATTTTTAGTTCAGATGTCTAAATCAGCTGACTACCTTAAAGAAATAAACCAAGTAAACGTATAAAAAAAAAGTAAGTAAATATTTTTCGCAATTAGGCTTTGCACAAGGATCGATCAAAACATAGTAATAATAAAAACTTAAAAAAAATAAATGCCTTGGTTTACGGTAGTCGCAAGGCCTTGAATTCGCCTTGGTTAGTCTTTTGCAATATTTTTTTTCTGTTCGTAGTGTTAAACGAATGCCAAACTTTCTTTATGTTTATTTGAATTAATTTTTGTACACAATTAATCAAAAGCATTGTGTGATATATAGTGACATCGGTTCTACACTGCAACAAAAACCAAATACCTTATAAATATGCCTTTTTCGCAATTTTTTCTTTTTGTGGAACTTATAGTTCGCCTTGTTACCAGTGCTGCCGAATTCTGTAAAACTATTCAATTAATGGGACAAAATTTTTTATTTTTAATAATTTTTAGATAGCAAATTTTTGCATAATTTTCGTATAATTATGCCCAATGCGAATCTAAGAAATATGAAAATAAATTACAGCTGTATATTTCTAAAAATTGTGAGTTTAAATTGATAAAAATTTACATTCAATACCGCATCAGCAAAGAGAAAAATAGTGTTTATGATAAATCGCATCTGGTTTCGATTTCAAAAATATAAGTACTTTAAGCTAAAAACAAGATATTGTTGGAATATTTAAAGGTAAAAAAGTTCAACAATCATTAAAAATGACAATTATAGGCTATATTTCTTAAAAATGAGGTATTGATTTAACTAGAGTAAGGGTAACATGGTAGTTAATAAGTTTCTTATGTAATAAATAACCATTAGTTTCAGTTCATTTTCATGTTCGAAAAAACAACTGAACATTTAGTTAAAATTACCTACATATATGCAAAAACTTTTAAAACTATCTATGATAGCAAACTCAATTTTTATATCAACATTTGATCATTTTTAATTTATATTAATTTTTGGTTTATCATTCATTAAAGCAATTGCAAAAACCGTTGATTTTAGTTAAATTAACAATTTTTTATTTCATCTATGAATTTTTTGATAAATCTTAATTTTCATTATCTAAACTGCATATAATAAATATAAAACTGTTTTTTCCGTTATTCATTATAATTTAATTTAAAATATGCATACATATATATATATTAACTTTTTTGGAAACTGAAAAACAAATTTTTAATTTAGATTTAAAATCTTTTCTATTTAAATCTTGACCTGTTATTCAATATAATTTTATTTAAAATATGCGTACATATGTATATATTAACTGCTTTTAAAAACTGAAAAATAAATTTTAAATTTAGATATTAAATGTTTGAAAATGTTTTCCTAAATATATTAATTTCAAAGAAGCTACTTAAGTGCAATGTGAATTATAATTATAATGAATTTTATCGGTTAAGTCGCCGATAAAATAATTACAGGCACTGAGTACATATGTTTAATAAATTGTAGTTAAAAATTATATTATTCATCTCTGGGTGAAAGCAACTATCCCATTTTCGGAATTATTTAGTAATTCTGACATATTACTTACATGCATGCATAATGCAATCAGTAGGTGGTCTCAGTTGTACAACGATATTCAAATCATATAAAATGTCAAAAACTTAGTTTTAGATAAGACAATAATTTTCAATCCTATTTTGGCTCAAGTTCATTTTAAATTTCCTAGAAAATTTGTATATGTTGAAACACCACAATCTGCTCTAGCTCTTTAGGTACGGTGGACCAAAGATTACTTTGGGTGGCTTCAATCCACTTGTTCCTTCTATATATATCTTTTAAACCAAAATAATTTATTTTAACGCGTTTTTCTTTTTCTACTGTTTTTGTATAGTTTTGTGATATATAAGTTAAGACGAGTTATGAAGTAATTAACAATTAAACAGAACATGAACAAAAACTAACTTTGACATTGAAAGTGCTCAGCAAAATATAAATCACCTTCCGTTGTGAGGCATCTAATTCATTTTTATTATGCATACATGCATTTACACATTGTCCACACCAGTCCACACATTGTCAAATGTGGAACTTGATTTCGGAATGTCAAATAGTTTTGCTGCTCTTCCATTGTCTGCGCATTATAGCAGCGATTAATTAGTGAAAATTTATATGTAAACATTTTAAATTATCAAAAAATTATTAAAAAATATATATTTTCTAGCCAATTAATCACAAATAAAAGTTATAATCATAAACTCGTATAATATTGTATTCGATAATTGAAACAAAAGAAAATGTCTTAGAATCAGCGCAAGCAGGCTGGCAGCAACAACGCCTTTGATGAACGAAAAAGAACAATTGTAGTTGTTGGGTAGATGTATATTTTATTAAAAGTAGCCTCCACCAAAACCCAACCCTAAAGCAAAAACAAGACACTTATTACAAGTCACTACGTTATTATCTCAAAAATAATGTGAATTTCATTTGCAAAATTACAAAAAAATATTAGACGAATCGATTTTATAAGCTTTAATAAAGAAGAGAAGAAGAAAAAAGAACGTCAAAAAGCAAACAAACACATAATCTAAGTGAAAGATGGATGCCGATAAAAACAGTGGTAGTGCTGGTGGCGGAGGTCAAGAGACTAAGGTGATCTATCACATTGATGACGAAACAACGCCGTATTTGGTGAAGATTCCGATACCATCAGCTCAGGTTACATTAAAGGATTTCAAAATGGTGCTCAACAAACAAAACAACAACTATAAATACTTTTTCAAATCGATGGACGCCGATTTTGGAGTAGTCAAAGAGGAGATAGCGGACGATGCTACAATATTGCCATGCTTTAATGGAAGAGTTGTGTCATGGCTGGTATCAGCAGATGGCACTAACCAATCGGACAATTGTTCTGATATGCCGAACAGTGAGTGCGGTGAAATACGACAGTCAGTAAGGCCAGCGCAACCACCGCCCTTATCTCAAAAAATGGTTGGCAGAGTTGGTGGCATGGGTGTCGGAGGTGTGAGTGGAATTATGGGAAGTGGTGGCGTTATAACAAATCCTATGATGCTGCCACCACCTCCACTTACATATCAGTCGGCATCGGTTCTATCAAGCGACTTGGACTCAACAAGTTTGTTTGGCACCGAATCAGAAGTAACATTCGATCGCGATCTTACAGACTACAGCAGCGTCCAAAGGTTGCAGGTGCGCAAGAAGCCTCAGCGTCGCAAAAAACGTGCTCCAAGTATATCGCGTACGTCGAGCTATTCTTCAATCACAGACTCCACAATGTCGCTGAACATAATTACGGTTAACATCAATATGGAAGCGGTTAATTTTTTGGGCATATCAATAGTGGGTCAGTCGAATCGCGGCGGTGACGGTGGTATTTATGTGGGTAGCATAATGAAAGGTGGAGCGGTTGCCTTGGATGGCCGTATTGAACCTGGTGATATGATTTTACAGGTCAATGATGTAAATTTCGAGAACATGACAAATGATGAAGCCGTTCGAGTTTTACGGGAGGTGGTTCAGAAACCTGGTCCCATAAAGCTAGTGGTAGCTAAGTGCTGGGACCCAAATCCTAAAGGCTATTTTACTATACCACGCACTGAACCGGTGCGGCCTATCGATCCCGGCGCCTGGGTGGCTCATACTCAGGCTCTTACGTCACAGGATAGTATTATACATGCCGACATACCGGAACCAATAAAAGAGCGGCTTGACCAGAACAATCTAGAGGAGATAGTAAAGGCAATGATAAAACCGGATAGTGGCCTAGAAATACGTGATCGAATGTGGTTAAAAATCACGATACCGAATGCTTTTATCGGAGCAGATGCTGTTAACTGGGTGCTAGAAAACGTCGAAGATGTCCAGGACAGACGTGAAGCTCGTCGCATTGTCTCTGCTATGTTGCGAAACAATTACATTAAGCACACAGTTAATAAGTTGACGTTCTCTGAGCAGTGCTACTATGTGGTCAACGATGACCGCAATTCCCTGCAATGTCGCTCCAATTTAAGCCACGCTGACACAGAAAGTATCACCAGCGATATTGGTCCCCTGCCCAATCCTCCCATTTACATGCCATATTCAGCCACATATAATCCCAGTCACGGCTATCAACCCATACAGTATGGATTAGCGGAACGTCATGGGCTGTCTTCAGGCTCGAGCAGTTCCGATGTGCTAACTAGCAAAGACATTTCGGCGTCACAGAGCGACATTACTTCTGTCATTCACCAAACCAACCAAATGACCATTGGTCATCATCACGGCTCAAACAAATCATCAGGTTCTTCCAATCGTGGTGGAGGCGGTGTTGGCAATATCAACAATGAACAGGAGTCTTCAGTCTTTAATTATGTTTTGTAGGACGAGGAGGACTTCCTCTCAGCCAGACGGCATATGAGGGGACGCAACATAAGGCAAGAACTGCAATGAAGTTTTTTATCTTTCAACACTATATTTTTCTTTTTATTATTATTATTATAACTTTTAATTTTAAATTTCTCCAATTTATATGCCTTTAAACTTTTCTATACGTTTTTAATATTAGACTGCTCCAAAAAAACTATTGCAACCAAAAAGCGTTAATGTTTAAAAATACAATACATTACTACAAAATAAATAGTTCTCTCATTATTTATGCATTTTTTGTAGTTTGTAAAAAATATTAAATTCCAGTATTCATATTGAGATAGAAATTGTTTGATGTATTTTTAAAAATGCGGTCTTACTAGAAAATATAATTTTAATCATTATTTAAGTTTTCTTCTTTTAACAATAGATACGTCTTCAAACAGTGTATAAGTTAATTATTGGATTTAGGAAGTTTTACAAAAGCCTGTTGTAATTAAATAAATAATTATTGTTTGCCCCCTTTTTTTAAGCATATTTATATTTCGGTATTGAAAAGCAACAAAATTAGCCTAAAAACGTCTTAGGATATAAGAAGTTAAAATGACAACTTTATGTCCTTTTCTTAATGAAGTTTTAAACAAAATAAACTTTTTTGTAAAGAAAACTTATTGCAACAACAATCTAAGTGGTTGTAGCTAATTGTTTATGAGTATAAATCAATGTCATTAAATCAATATTAAACTAAATGTTTGTCGATATGTGTGTACGAGCATAAAAAATACACATTACAAAAACAAACTAAATAACTATAAATGGTGGAGGGTATTAAAGATTCGGCCTAGCCGAATATAACATCATCATTTTTTTTGTTACTCTTTTTTTTAACAATCATTACATAGACCACGAAAAAATACATAATGTTTTTCTAAAATTGTTATTAAGTCCTCTGGTTCCTAAAAGGAACAAGGTATAGTTTTATCACATTCACATATTTTACATTAAACGCGTTAAATTATTGGTTTTGGCTCTAGTTTTTTTCCTCTTTTATAAAACTGTTAAAAATTACATATAAAAAACAAAAAATATTTTAAAAATCCACCTCCGCGGGGATTAGAAATATTTTACTGCCAAAAAGAGAAAGAAAAAAAAAAAAATTCTAGCGGAAGTTAGAGCCAGTAGCTAAAATGTTTTTTCATATGATTTTGGAGCATTCTATTTTACCCAAAAAAATATTTAAAAAAAAAAACATGAAACCAGTATACAATATAATTATAATTAAATTTTTTAATAGGGAAGTACATTCAATATAGTATATACTACATACTCATACATGCATATATTAACATAACATAACAAAACAAAAAATGAAAGTAATTTAAACAAAAGCAAAAAACAAATCAATCATAAATATGACCCAAAAATGTATATGTATATATGATGAATTCACAAGGTCTGCTGACATGTCGTGTTGTCATAATGTCATATTTTTCTAACATTTTATTTTGGTTTAAAAATTTTTTAATGGACATAAAGCGCCCAAAAATAATAAGACCTTTTTATGTTTATTTATTTACATTCATATGTATATTCTCTTCCAACTTAAAATGTTTAAATGTATTTATTGTTATTCTGGCTCAAAGTCAAGTCACATTTTTTAAATTTAAAAAAGGTTTTTTATTGTTTTATTCTATATTATCTGTTGATTTATATTAAAGTGTCTTAATTGTGAGCCTAATAAAGAATATACATATTTAGAAAACAATGGCAATATGGCGTGACGATGTATACTTTGTGAATTCACCAATAGTTTATTAGAAATATATTATTAAGACGACATTAAAACCATTACTCATTTATATTTTAACTTAAAATTTAAACACTTTTAACACAAAGCCCCCCATGTAAAAACACAAAAAATATTATTTTTATACCGAAAATTAAAAAAATTATTTCTGTGGCAAAAAGGAAAAAAAATACTTTAACCGATCTACGAAAAAGTTGATGGTTATTCCCAATAATATTTAGCGATTAAAAATACCCTTATTCCATGTTCACACTAGATCCATTTTTCGTGATTAGCTTTCCCATTCGTAATTCAACCCTCAGTTATCAGCAAAATTATGCATTTCGCCATACATACATATTTTTAAGAGCGAATCACTACTTGCAGGTAATTGAATTTAAATTACCAGCTGAATTACGAGCAAACCATTGTCGTCTCTAATTTTAATCAAATGTTTATTTGAATAGATGTCAAAGTTATGAAAAAGTAAACAAAGTTGAAAAAAAAAGAATTTGAAAGAAAAAGGAATAAATAAATTCAATAAAAAAAAAAACAATATGGAATATAAAAAATTAAATAGAAGCTAATACAATCACTCTATCGTGAATAAATTTTCCCCTTTCCCAAAATTGATGCCCCTATTACGGTTTACAACTCAACTATACTTCAG
>NDXZ01035906.1:5982-18623 GCA_003055125.1 Paykullia maculata
TGTGTAACGTGTATTGGGCAATGGTAATTTGTTAAATAAAATTAATTAACTTTATTCAAGTATGTATATACAAGTAGTCGGTAGTTAGTTTGACAGGTTAAAAAGAAACTCGTTGCCATATTTAATTTTAATTTGTTATTCATTTTTTTTTTCCTAATGAAAACCTAAAAATTTTCTTAAGAAAATCTCTTAATATTTCAAAGATCGTCTGTGTTAATTAAAAAATAATAAGAAGTCCCATAAAATTAGATGGTTATAATTTATGGCCAAAGAAAAAATAGGTCAATTTGAGGTTACGTAAAAGTAGTTCTAAAAATAAAAACACATTTTACTTTGTGTTGTCGCCTGATTCATGCTTATTATAAGTGTCGTTGTTGCAGTCAATAACCACTTAAAAACATCCTCTTGAATAAGTTTATATTGTCATTGCCCTTAAATTAATGTGACAATAAAAATAAGTTTAACGACAACGACACCTAAAATAAGCCTAAATATTTGACAAAAAGAATTTAAAATTTTAAAAACATCTCCAAAGAAGTATAAAACAATATTATTTGCAAATAATACTTTTCTATTTAATATCACATGTCAAATTGTAATTGGGAGTATTAATCTTCCGTTTCGGATAAAGAGAAAGTTTCCACACGACACATTATTTCCTCGGCATATTGATGCAGCTGCATGCGATCTTTTAATGTTCGCTGAACACTAATAATTTCCTCTTGTGCGCTCACGCACTCATTAATGTTAATAACACAATCGGCTACACGATTACCAAAATCATCTAATTTAAGTTTATAGTTTTCTAAGCGCGGCTGTATTTGTTGTATTTCATCTCCCAAAGCATTTATTTCAGCATCGACGGCATCAATTGCGGTCTTTGCAATTGCACCATTTATTGGGTGTGCATGTTTCGGTTTGGGAGTAGTAACCGATCTAGAACTTGCCGGTGAAGGTGAGGGAGTCGATTTTTTTGGCATGCTTATCCAGAGCCTTGGAGAGCCTTTTATTAATTTCGATTGGAAAGAGTGTACTGTGGAGGAAGCAGCATTATTTGAAGAATTTTCAAATTGCTGTTGTTTTTTCAGGTTACTAACTAAGCATTTGGTTTCATTACTCTCATATGCCAATTTGCAGCTGGACGTTGGAAAAGATCGATTTTTTTCAACATTGGACTGTAGCCGTTTAACTTGTGGCGTTTGTCGAGGAAAGGACGCATTGCGAATATTTTCCAAAATAAAGTTGCGACATTTCTTATTCTTACTTACATTTGGTTTGTTGTTAGTAGGCGTTAACTTATTACCAACAGCTTTTGTTGCAGACGATATTTTCTTTGGTTTATACTTTGGTGTATGCGAATTGAATTTGTGTGGAGTTAGCGAATGTGATCTGCGTAGAAGTTTATCACTTGCATTTGTATTTGGTAAATCTAAAGATTTATTAAATAGTCTATTATTGTTACTGTCCATATTTCTGTCTCTCAATAGTATAGCTTGTTCTCTTATTAACAATTCTAACTTAGTTGGGGTTACCTTGTTGCGAATAGTGTTTTCTATCTTTCCGAAAATTTCGTCAGTTTTTCTTAATTCGCCGATTTTAATTTTTCTTAGAATTTTACGTTCTAAGGGCGAAAACTTATTTGTATATTCATTGTCCACAGAGAGTTTAGGATTTGCTAATGGTGTGCTCGGAGTGTTGGGTATTTCAAACACATGCGGTAAACCAATGTCAAAAGCATTGTTTTTAGATTTGAATTCCTGTTTTTTTGAAAATAATAACACGTGATTACCTTGACATTTACCATCTTGTTTTGCCAAATGATTTTTTGCAACCGTTTTGTTTTCTGATTCTAGTTCTTGTTCATTCAATGAATTTGTTTTTTTGGCATCAGATAAATTTTCAGACATTTCAATTGCATCTGATTGAGTATCACCACCATTTAGTGCATGGCTTTCAACATTACCACAATTTTCAAGTAAACATACAGGATTATTTACTGAATCCTCAAACTCTAATTTACGCCGCGGATGCTCCCGGCAAATATTAGTCTTTTGTGAAATTTCTTTTAAGTTTTGAATTCTTACGGTGCTATCGAAACATTCACTGTTTATGTTTGTTGTTCTCTGCAAATCATTTGTTGATATATCAAAGCTGTTATTAAATTCAAATATTTCTATTAAAGAATTGACGTTGTTGTTATTATCGTTAACCGGGAAAATATTTAATTCAGCATTAAGGTGTTTAGCAGTTTCATCGTTAGAATTAAATTGTTTTAGATCATCTGTCAAAAATTCTGGTGTACTTGTTTGCGAATGTTGTGTGTGAGGTGTTGGACATAAATAGTTACTGGTTGAAGAGAAATTGGAATAGTTCATGCGTGTTATTTTTTCACTAAATGTAGAGTTTTTCATATCTGGCATATCTTTGGAACTTTCTCTCTCTTCATGTTCCACAACCGGATCCAGCTGAAGAGAAAATATAGAAAAGGGTTCATTGTCGCCTGATATGAAATACTCCCTTTCGGAAAGATTCTGTTCATAATTATTTAATGCATTAGTATTTGCCGTAAGGTCTATTAAAATGTTTTCTTCAGTGGGTAATTTAAAGCATGCGTCACGTTCCATCAAATTATGCAATTTTATTTTGGACTTCATTAGTTCTGGTTTCAAACGAACAATAAGATCAAAACAATATTCACAAAGATTAAGATAACGTGGCGATGAAAAAATGTCTTCATACGACACTGATTTTCTTAGAGGCACGTATTTTTGTTCATTTTCTAAATGGACCACAATATGTTTATGGTCAGGTTGGAGCTCGCGCAAGGGTGAATTAAATCCAAAGTGGGATACTGTGCGATATGGACTTGCTTTCGCATATGAATCTTTTCTTGGAGTACGTCGTTGATGCAATGATAAATTCGATACTGAATTTTGATCGGACTTAATAACATTTTGATTTTGTAAACTTTCAGACTTTAAAGCTGATGCAAATATTTGATCACATATTTTTGGAGTACAACATATGTGAAATTTATTTCTTAACATTTCCAAAAACCTAACATTTGGATACAAACTTTCAAAATAGTTTGTAGAACAACCTTTAACTGATTCAATCATACTATGCTCGTTGCTGGTGATATAACAAGGAGTATAATACAATGATTCATTTAAGGTATCATGTTTACAATGCGAATCATATAAAGAAGCATACGGGGAATTACCATTGCCAATGTTTTTGTAGGAATGTGTTGTTGTTTGCGATTCTGTGTAAATGGGTAAATGTGTGGTGTTATCTTTTTCGGCTTGAGTTCGAAAAAATGTATTAATTGATTTTAAATTTTGATTGCATGTATAATCATCGGTGATGTCGTATGTTATATTTTCTTCATCTTTGCCAGCAATGTCTTCGCCTCTAGCCGATTGATATTGGTTTTGCGATGATGAATGACACTTTAAATCAAATGATTTTTTTATGTTAGGGTCTTGAGGCATTTGATGGGTTTTCGTTAAAAATTGAAAATCTACGCAAACAAAGAAAAGCATACAAGTTAAGAGCAAATATTATAGGTTTAGGCCCGTTATTACAACTTGCCAATAGCTAAAGTTAGAATGTTATAGGGCATGTCATTAGTTTTTATATATTTTAAGTTAAAAGTTACCGCGATTAGCTAATGGGAAGACCATCTTATCTTTAACTTTTAACGTCGTTGCCAAAGGTAATAGGTTATTGCTCTGGCACTGCCATGTTTTCATTTAAAAAAAAACGTTATTTCACAAGAAGGTTGTAATTGTTTAAGGCCACTTCATTACTTACTTCAGCTATAGTTACGTTTAATAACAGAAACTTTAAAGACAAACTATAATAACAGGCCTTAGAATAAGAAAAATATTTCTTTTTATTCCCTACTTTTGTGTAAATAGAGATGCATATGAATTTATGTATATGTATGTATGTTTGCGGTAAGTTGTTATAATATATCCCACTTAAGTCTTAGTTCAGGAGGCAAATTACGGCATTCGATAGCAATTGAAATTTCACTTTAACGTTCGAGTTAACTAACCTTGCTTTTAATATAGGAGTTCTAATAATAATTCTCTCGAATGCCGTAAATTGCCCCCAGATTATAAGTTTTCTTTTTTTTGCAATGTATTTACTTCTGGGTGCACACGGAAAAATTCAGGTTTAAAATTAAGCAATTGTGTGCTCCCCTTTCGACAACAAAATTTTTCCTGCTGCAAGAAAACTTGTAAAACTGTAAACAGGGACTAAATACATACATACATATGTAAGTAATTATATTTCGAGCAGCTTTCTTTGTATTTGCTGCCTGTTTTTATAAAATTTTCACATGAAATTTTGTTTCAATTTTATAAAAACAGGCAGTTAATTTGTATGTTTATATGTACATATGTATATATAGCGGTTTAATTGACTTATGTATTTTTTTTCAGTGTTGTTACATCAACAAAACAAGCTTAATTTAACTTACTTTAGAAAAGCGTCTTTATAAGGGCTTATTATTTCTATTTTAAATGCAATAGTTAAAGCCCCTTCTACACTTTTGTATAAATCGTTTATTTTCCGTTAGTCTTTATTAGAAAAAAATAAATTTATAATTAGTCTGCCGTAAAACATTCTTACAAAACTGGTTTTAATTAGCGGCACTAATGCTTGGATATTTGTTAATCAATCAGCGTTGCCACTTTAATTAATTTCAACCAAATTTGGTTATTTTTTTAATGTGCAGAAAGTGATTTTATTTTTTATTTTGATTTGTTTTTTAAAGAAGCATTTTTAAACCTATGGATTCTCACTAAATATTCTAGAGATGTTTTAATTTTAAAAATTTCTTTGGCATTAATAAATCTGTAATTATTAATTTAAATACAATTAACTTATTTGCCTTTGGCTAATCAGCTAGAAGTTTAAAGTAGGACCAATATTTCAAGCTTAAACTGAAAATATCCATTTGCCTCATTGGCCATTTTTAATAATATATCAAAACTTAAATGTGTTTTAGTAGTCATGTAAATGTATGTGTTTTAATATAAAACCTTTTGGCCATTTTAACTTAAATATGACGTTATACAATGAATTATGATTTATAAACATTTTTAAACAACAGATGTTATTTACAATGTGAATTGGTGATTATATATTTATGTTTCTGTTAGCATACACCGTTAAAAGGGTTACAACAAATGTTATTTAAAAAAAAAAACCATGTTAAAAAATGTTTATTGTAGTAATCGATAAATTCGTTACCTCTGCCTGTTGGTGGCTTACGATTTGAAGCTGTATGGGATCGTTCACCGTTTATAAATGCTAAAATATATTTATTTTCGTTGGGCGTAAAGAATAAAAATACATTAATAATAGAATAAAACTGGTATTGATTTTTAAAGGGATATTGAGTTTATTTTTTAATGATAACATATACATACATATGTAGTTCATTTAGCTAGTAATTTTTGTGCTGTTGGTGTGTTAATTAAAAACGAAATTTAATTGGTATTGTTCTATTTAAGTTACCAGCTGCAGTAAAAAACAAACAATTATGGGCTATTTTTAAAACTTAAAACTTTGTTTTTAAATTTTGTGTTTTAAAACGATTATTCGAATACAAAATAGGCGGCAGTCTATAAGTCTTTATTTTATTTTTAAAGAACCAACGTTATTTATGTAAACGCTTAAATGTCTCGAAAACTATGCAAATTGTGCATTTATTTACTCTCGCAAAAAAAAAGTGGTTTTATGAAACACGTCACTCAAGCTTTTAAACAGCTATTAAAACTTTTTATATTTTGTTTCAATGACTTTAAGTTAAACATACATACATATATGTATAAAAATTTTATTATCTCCTTATAGACTTTAAAAACACGCAACGAAAAAATTTCATATAGATGGGGATGTATAGACAAGTTGAATACCTTTAACTTAATGTCTATATTTATTTATGCAAAAAAAAATACATAAAAATTTAAGAATATATTTAAAATTGTATGTGTACCTTTAATTTTTTCCGACACTGTATTTTTTGTTTTTTTTAGCAACTGACAGCCCCTGCCGCCATTTTGTACTATCTAGTAACTTATTTTTGATAAAAACAAATGGTGCTCAGGTAAACTAAAATTGGTGACGTGAACTATTAATTTTTAAGGTAACCATTTGCAAAAATGCAAATGTTTGGTAAATAGAAAAAAATTGTCAATTCGCAACAAGTTAAATAAAAGTTGTATAGCCGAAAAGTTATAAATAAAATACAAAATAATTTCTCATTCAATATTAGAGTATATTTTTACACGTTATATGGTTAAGACGAAATCTGGAAATTAATTTTTGATCGATTTTTACAAAATGCGGAGGAGAGATCAATGCTTTAATTTTACTTTGAATTAAATATTTTTCACATTTTTATGAGCATTTAGGGATATCTTTGGAGGGTGCTAAACATTAAATTTTTTTTCGAGTCACCGCGTAATTACCTTAGAACATTTTCGTTACAAAAAAAAAAAACAAAAATCGTTTCTACAAATTGTTTTTTAATACAAGAAATTATAGGTCAAGTAAAGTATAATTTCAGGTAGACATTTGTATGGGCACTAGAGGAAATAATGGACCGATTATAACCAAAATCAAGATAAAATACCCAATATCCAATAAAATGCTTATTGGGTATTTAGCAAACTATTATTAATATTAAAAACTTTTTTTAAACTCTCTTTTTCGTTTTGTTAGTTAAAATCCGTTTTTACAAAAAAGAGTTCAAATTAAGATATATATATGTATATGTATTTGTTAAAAGTGGACATTTGATGAACAGTAAAAAACATATACTAATAAATCAAGAAAACAATGATATCACTAAATGCACATGCATTTAAAAATGTTTTTTTTCGTATGAAAGTCTAATAAACTGCAAAAGCATCATCATGATATTTAGGGCTCAAATTTGAGAGAAGTCATTATGTTTGACATGTAGTCATTATGTTTGACATGTCAACTTAATATAATTTTAACTAGATGTTAGATAAATAAGTAGACAAATTAAAACACGCATACAACTAATAGCAATGGTTGTAAAGTTATTTTTAAAGTTCGACCGAATAAATTTTAAAAGAAAATAAAAATGGTTTTATTAAATCACGATTTTTGCTTTAAGGAAAAAACTATTTCCATTTTCTGTTTTCGTTTGAATTACGGATTATTTTAACTCTTTTTTTTTTAGACGAACAACTTTTTTCATTTTAATAATTATTTTACATTATGTAAATGGTGGATGAATTAAAAGTGAGGCAATTCTAAACTAAAAAGAATAAATAAACACAAGATAAACTCAATGATTTGCTGTTCAATAACAAAAATGAAAACTAAGAAAATGATTTTTTGTTTGATCTATGTACATTATATTCTCAAGATCATATATGAAACTTTAACTCACCAAATGTGTACCTTTAAAAACAATTTCAATAAGATATTGAATTGTAGAAGAAATTTTATATGTAGTTGTTTCGATAGTTTGATTCGTTTATTCTGTTTGCTAATCTTATAAGTTCCTTAGACTGTTGTTCGGGTCAATATTTTTCAAGGAAAATAAACTATTCCTTTTAAATGTGCATTTAATGATTATAAATAAAATTTAAAAAAAAATCTAAAACTATTTTACCAATTTATTTTTAATTTTTTGAGCGGGCTAAAAAAGGTTTCAAAAATAAAAAAAGGGAGCTGAGGTATACAAAACGATTTACAATTTAGATTGATAATATTTGAAATAAAAACTTTACGTACATATGTAAAAATAGAATAGGCAATTTCTAAATATGCATTTGCAAATATTTTGGATATGAANNNAAAAAAAAAAAACGATGCTTTCAAGCGAGTGTCTAACTTTTTGTATGTATGTAAATTCTAGGGTATCCATCCTATTCTTCGATTAAAGCCCGTCATTACAACTTGCCAATGGCTAAAATTAGGATGTTATAAGAAGGATAATTACTTTTTTGTCATTCCAAATATACTTTAAGTTTAAAGTGACCGATAAGCCTAAGTAAAGACCATCAATATCTTTAACTTTTAACATCAGAGTAAAGAAATTGAAGTTGCCATCTTTATTGTACGTTTGTTTGTTGTAAGAAAGCAAATAAAGAAAAGTACGTCGTAGCCACTACGTATTTAGAATCACTTTTTTTATTTACCAAAAGTAATCGGTTTCTGCTCTGGTTTTACCACATTTTTATTAAAAAAACATCTTTATTTTAAAAGAAATTTTAATAATAAAAATAAGTTAAAAGTCACTTCGTAACAGGAACTTTAAAGGCAAGTTATAATAATGGGTCTAAAACAGCTATTTCTTGCTAAATATTGCATAGAACACTGGAGTATTTTTAATGTATTTTTATTGGCAAATATACTTTTGGATCGATCAAAAGATCATTACATGTACAATGGAAAATCTACTTTTAATGTTTTTATGGTTATTTTATAAACCATTTTTTGAATTTCAACAAATTACAAAGTTAGAAACAAAAAAGAATTGATTTGACAATCGGCATCAGAACATGGGTTTTGATCTGAATTAAAGAAAAAATGAAGAATAGTTTGGATACACTAAAAAAATGTCCATAAGGCAAAGAAATCAGCTCTATAGTTAGACAAACATAAACATAATTATGTATATTTTCCTAATGAACAAACAATAAGCAAACTAATTTTAACAATATATTTACAGGGAGGGAAACTAACTACTAATAAACATAAATATTTATGTATAATAGAGTAATTCACATCAGAAAATGCGAAAAAAACTTTTTCCGATGCCAATTTTCGCTTTTGTGTATTTTTATTGTTTTCTTTAATTTACGTATATTTGTTATTGCCTGGTAAAGTAATTTTCGTGTAAAAACGGTTTGCATTTCGTAACGTTAAAAAATATTTAGAAATTCAAAAAATTTGAGCAAAAAGCTGTTAATATTTGTTTTACATTTATATTTGGTTTGTTTTTTGTTAAACCTTTGCAAATTAAAAAGACTTGGCAGCACTGTTACTGCAATTGGTGCAAATCTGTGTATACCCAGCAAACCCAAAGTTAAACTTTTAAAAAAATACAGATAAGTTTAAATACTTTTTACACCTAAAAGCAAAAGGTTTAAATTAAACATTTAAATAAATTGAAATAATTTGAAAAAATTGTTTTTAATATCTCTTTGTTTATTAAATAATAGTGCGCGTGAAAAAATTATTACCTACAGGATGAGAATTAACGTCCCTTTTTGTTGAGTGTTTGATTTCAAAGTATGTATTTTCAATCTGAATTTAAATTTTTGGTGTTTACAAAAATTTACAATTCCGCATTTTCTTTATGGTAATGTGAATATCTCTATATATATTTTTTTTTCTAAGCTCAAAATGGTAAAAAGAAAATAATACAAAATGAAACTGCAGCTGTTTTGGAAATTTAAATAATCATTAAGTGCTGTTGCCTACAAGATTTAATGGTATAAATAAGATCGTAAATAGCAAAATATTTGAAGACTGAAGAGTTGAACTGACTGATGTTTAGCGGTAGCGTGGACTGACTACCTTTTAAGAATTATCTTTTAATACACGCCGTACAACAAATTGGTTCTGTGAAAAAATAGCGTAATTAACTTTTAGCTTTTGTTTTTTTAGAAAAAAAAAACCCTTAAACTCTATAAAAACATTATAGAAAGCATATCAAAGACGCATAAAAAATGCTCATTTCTAAAAACTACGATCAAAAAAGTATCCGATTTTATGTTGTTATTTTTAACTAGTGTAAATTTTGTGCACAAAAACAAAAAAAAAAATAAAAAGAATATAGAAAAAAAATTAAAATAAAAAAAGGAAATAATTAAATTGCATATAAATAACTTACATAAATAAAGTTGTCAATAATAATAAAAAAAATTTAAACAAATATTTTGAGACAAGACACATTTAAATCAAATTCAAATTGAACAAAACAAGTGCAACAAATTTGGTTTGTTTTTATTTTTTTGCGTAATATTGAAAATTAAGACTTACCATCGCTCAAAACAACTTCAGGCTGACTGGGAACAGGGGCCTGTTTGGTTTGTATTCTCATAACACGATGTTCTATATAAAGAGAAAATAATTAAGATTTAATACTTTTTTTCTTTTCTCTGTAACACCTTCTCGGTTTTACCTGACATATCTTCTGGTTCTGATTGGGTAACAGCGGCAGTTGTTGTGGTTGCTGTTGTTGTAGTATGTTTAGTATGTTGTTGTGCGCCTGATGTTTGCAATGAACTTAATGCTTCGGATTCGGAAAAATCAGTGTCAGTGTCTGAAATACATAAAGGAACAAACATTAATGCATTTGAAACCTTTTTTTAACATTAACAACAACTTACATTCACCGTGAATACTTTTCTTTTTACGTTCCACTGTACGTTTGTATTCATTTAATTCGTCATCGGTAACATTGTCAAATGGATTTTTAGCATATGGAGCCTTATAGACGGTGGCATTGTGTTGAAAGCCGCGTTGAATGATACCTTTAGAAGCGGCACCCATTAAGACAACATGATCACCAGCCGAACTGACTGTAGCATCTTTAATACGATTGGCCTCATCCCACGTAACGCCTTCCAAAATATGTGACTGTGGTCCAGCTGATATTTTATCGGCACGACGATTATCTTTAATCTTAAATAGAATATTTTTTATATTTTTTTTATTGTGTTTCAACATGAGAATATTTTTGTTTTATACCTGCTGTTGAATTTTCTTAAATTCTCTTGGATTCGTATTGACTGGCACAAATTGAAGTGGATCGTCAATGCGTACAGGCGTCGAATGAGTCGGCGAGCCTTCGGCAACCCACTATTTTTTTCATAACATTTCAAAGTTTTGTTAAATATAATCAAAGTACGATAAATAATATCAACCAACAATGTTGCATGTGAAAACATCAATAAAATGGAAAGAGAAAGAAATATTTGGCTTAATTTAATGTTCCACCTCCAGTTTTAGTTTTAATAAAAACAAAAAATAAATAAATAAATAAAGGAATGTTTGTGTTAATTCAATCTTATATAAAAACACATACATTTATTTTTTTTTTTAAGCAAAGCTACTATTAAAAAGGTTAATTTGAAAATTTTAAATTGAAATGAATAGCAATAGTTTGTAGTAAAACCGATAACTTTTAAAAATGATAAAACATTTTATTTGGTATCTTTTTAAATAAGCAATATTGTTAATTGAAAATAATCACAATAAAATTAGCAACAAGATTTTTAATTTCAAATTAGTGAATTAAAATCAAACAAACAAACAAAAAATTCTAATTTTGTGCCTAAAATAATGCATTTTTCTAATCGCAACAAAACATCGTTAATGCAAAAAAAAAAAAAAAANNNNAAAAAAAAAAAAAAAAAAAAAAAAAAAATCTATTAATGAATGCAAAACAAATAAATACATGCAACAAAATAGATATACATATGTATGTAAGTGGGGCAGAGAATTTTTAAGTTTCGTCTAGTAAATTTGCATTTTTTTTATTTAGGAATTTTTATTTTTACATGGATGATAAAAACTAATGGACATTTACAAAATATTAGGTAAACGTACGAACAATGAGTGAGAATCATTATGTTGCAATAACTTTAATAATAAAATATGTTAAACGTATGTTTTTCTAAACAAATTTGGAAAAAATATGTTTGGTTGGTCATTTGATTATTTTATTGAAAAAAATTTCTTTCTCTTTCCCATTTTAGTTTTCAATTTAAATTTAAGAAATATGTAAAACCCACCATTTGTATTTTAGGCACAAAATTATTATGAAATTAAAATAGTTTTGTTTGATTTTTCACTATTTGAATAGCAAATTAATTTCGATACTTTATTGAATATCAAGAATTAATACTATGTTTTATAAATATATATGGTAAATAAGACATATAAAGCATTATTTTGTATATTAATTATCATTATATTATATAAATGAATTTAAAAATTTATCAATTGGAATGATACATTTCATGGGTCTATTTATGAATATGAAACTTTTCAATTTTGATTTTTTTTATTTTCTATTGAAATCTTTAAGCTAACTTTAAAATACATATATAAGTTCTAAATTTAATAGTTAAAAACCAAATAACTCTAACTGCCTGGCCCACAAAATGCAAACGAAATTTTCTTTCGAATAAATATATTTCAGACAAAAACAAAAAGTTTAAATTTGTTTTTGTTTGAAATATATTTATTCGAAAGAAAATTTCGTTCGCATTTTGTAGGCCAGGCAGTAAGTTCGAAAACATAAATTAGAACTCATATATCAAAAATAAAGAGAGCTTTATTATATAAAGGTAGCTTTATTTACTTAAATTTAAACCAATAAGCCAGAAAATTAATTTGGTTTTATAACATAACGTTTGACTAACGTATGTATATGTATGTATATGTTGATTTGTTTTTTTCGTTAAAAGAAATTAAACTAAATGTTTGTGCTTTTTTATAAGGAATGTTAAGTGGTGATGTGTTTTAATATATGTTTTATGTAGATATACATTAAAATGTTTTTGAATAATTTAAAAATTTTTTTTTTTTAGTTATCAATTATATTATTGGTTTTAATTAAATGT
>NDXZ01035927.1:0-13559 GCA_003055125.1 Paykullia maculata
AAATGCACCATTTTAAAGGAATAAATTAAATAAATGCCCTAAGTAGTCAGTTTTTATTAGAAATTAATGGTTTAAAGACTGATCTCGTATCTGCATTATCATTTAAAATGTAAAAACTTTAATTTTAAATAAAAATACGTTAAGTTCCTATATAATGCTACTCTTTTTTAAAAAAAATGTTAATGCCGACAATAGGGTCATCTTTTGCCGAACTTAGGACAGTATGTGCCGACCACTGGGAAAATCGATGAATTTTAAGAAAAACGTAAATTATTGATATAAAATAATATAATTTTTGAAAATCGATAAATGAATCTAAAACAAAACCAATTACAAAATAATTATAAATAAATAGCTTTCCAACAGCATTTTCACATTCGCAAGGAAACGAGATTGAAAACGAAAAAAAAGTTAAACTGCCGACTATCGGTACTTTCACCCTTAGTTTGTTTCCATTGTAATCCTGGCTGAATGCGATGTGACACCGTCTTGTTGATACCACATGTTACCGCATGCAGCTGTGGCGATATTGTCCTATCACGATATCGCTCCCCATTGACAAGCTCCTGAGCACGACGTCGAATCGAGGTTGATAGATTGTTTTGAACACTTTCTTGAGCAGCAGTAATGTTTTCAGCCGATCTTGCAGTACGTTGTGGTCCATGCTTGGGCCAATCAGCTACAGTCCCTCTTTCTTCGAAATCATTCACTACACAATAAATAGTGCGTCATGTTGGCACGTTGTTTCTCCCAAAAATTTTCCGAAACTTTCTCATCGTCACAGTAATCGATGATTGATTTTGAAAAAAATGTTTTAACTATTAAAACACGTTGGCTTACCGAATATTTTTCCATAAAAAATTTGCCACGCCTCTACTTCACGACTACCAAATATAAACTGTCAAGACTAATGTTTACCAAAATGGCGGCAAAACAAAGTAGTATACCTTGCCGGCGGACACCCTGTATACATTTTTAATTAAAGCAATACAAAATATATTTACAACCTACAGATAAAGAATGTGTGTTTCTTGTATTGAAGGTGCCACGCCCATTGTTGTTTACCAGTTAAATTTTATGCTTACCTATGCACATTGATAATGGTCTAACCCACACAATGTTTAGAAACTTCAAGTGTTACAGCTACCAAAATATTACACTATTGAGCTTGCATTGGAGATGACCCAGCCTTTTATGGCTGCTTTCAAGCTGTTTAGGACATTAAGGTTTGATTCGGGAACAAACCAACAAAAACTTGTAACATATTTTTATAATATATATATACATATATACATACATATGTTTATGCATTAATATTCTAGCATATACATATGTACATACATACATATATAATGTTTATATGTATGTATGTATACATTTTTTTGTGAGTACTCGGTCAATATACATATTTGTTTGAATAAATAATTAGTATCAATGGAATCTGGCAGACGGTTTTAACAATTTCGTTCATCTTTTTCTTGCATTTATTTTTATATCCACCAACAAAAATATATAGGGTTGTAGGTATGTAATTGTTTTGTCATTCCGTTTGTAACACATAAAAAAATCATTTTAAGATCCTATCCTCATATAAATCTTGCTATGTCTGCCGTTCTGTTTATCTGTAGAAAGTACAATAGAGCTGAAACAGAAGGACCTAACGAGATAAAATTTAGCTAAAATATTTATTATAAATCTTTAGTATTAAAATAACCGAAATCGGACCACCAAAAAAGTAAGTTATATTCTTAAATTTATATACATATGGGGTATTCACAAGTAACTTATGATAGCATATTGTCTTATGTCCTAAAATTTTTAAATGGTTTAAGTTCTTTGTTATTGCTTTTTCTGTTTGGCTAAGGATAGTTTAAACATAGCAGGCAGAGTTATATTATTTTAGGACACTTTTAGTATGAAAAGTAACTTAAACCATTTGAAATTTTTAGGACATATGACATATGAGAGGCTTGTGAATCCCTCAATAGTTTCTATTTGGGTACAGATTTAAGATAAATATGAAATTTTGTGCTTTTATATTCAAACAAAAGTCGATAGAAATACAATAATGTTGGACGTCTTATTTAAAAGTAATATAAAACTATATGGTTTTACACTGAATTTGAATAAATGAGCAAACAAAAAGAAAAATAGGACACACCTATAGAGAGAGAATCCTCAAATTAAAAAGAGCCCTGATAGTATGTACAATGTTAGTGATGGGTGTACAAAATTTGATACAACCGAATATTGCGCTTTTACTTGCTTAGCATACAGTAGTTCCCGCCTAAGTGCATACTGATTAAACAAGTTGCTGTCTTTAATGCGCAAAAAGTCTTAAACAACGAACACATAGTTTTTTTTTACTTATATTATCAATATATTATTATTGCTTTAAAATATGCAAAAACCGGTGCCTTTAATAACATTCAATTGATTGGGGACTACTGTTAACACCTTTTGCAAATTTTATAAGTTCGTGACATTGCCTTCAGCAAGTAAGAATTAAGAATACAATTTCAATTTAAAATACATAATAGTTTTATTTTAACACCTCGACTTGAAATATTTGCTTAAAAAATGAATTTTATTTATTTTGTCTAAGTAGCCTTGAATGGATTATGCATAGAACAACTAGACTAAAATCATTTTTTTATACAATTATCTACTTATGTACATAAAGTATACAAATTTTATTTAGATTTACAGATTCTTTTTTTAATTATTTCATTAAATTAAATTAAATAATCACACATTTTTTTCTGGTGCATATCATATGACACATAAGAGAAGAATTCAAAAATTCAAAGCAGACATGGCAATACCGATCAAAATGCAGTTGGTTTGCTAAAATTAAGAATTGGGGTGAAATAAGTATTTACTAGTTTTTATTTAAAATTTAAATTAATTATAAAAAAAAAGAAAGAAATATTAACAATTTTGAGCCTGTTTGTAGCTTAAAATGTTTAAACTAAAAATTTTATCAAAGAAAAACTATATATAGAGTTATTCATATTATTTCAGTAATAATTAAGTGAAAAGATAAAGTGTTACCCTGCTTAGATTTATTTTTAAAAACTTTTCTGTTTTTCTTGTTGTTTTTTTTATTATTTGCGGTTCCATAAGACTTAAACAAATTAACTGGGTATCACTGTTGTTTACCATTTATACCCTAATAACCTTATTCACACGTCTTATTGTTATAAAAATTTCTCTAATTTATTTGTTTATTTTTTTACTTTTTCTTTATTCATAAATGATTTTAAAATTTATTAAAGAAATATTTAATAACATTTTCATACAAAATTCTTTTTAAAAACTTTTAAAATAATTTAAAAATTTTTTTAAAACAAAAGCATAAACACCTATTAGAAATATTTGATATTAAACTCTGCAAAGAAAATATTATTTGCCAAAAAATAAAAATGATTGTTTGTGATAAGGCTTGACCAATTATAACTTTCACACTTGCTTTATCTAAAGTTTGTTTTTATTTATTCTACATACCCACATCACCTGTCTAATATTATTAGTGATGTTTCTAATAAATGGTTGTATACATTCATATACATATGTGTAAAATTATTTATTATTTGTAACGTGACTAAAAACAGGTGCAAAATTTAAGTAAGAATATGTACATACATATTTATAATTTTAAAGTCGACTAAGCAAATGGTTACTGACATATGAACATACATTCAGTTTTATTGTAGAAAATAATAAAAAATATTAGTTTTATTAAAATAAAATACTCGAATAAAACTCGAATTATTATATTCTTTGTTCAAGTATTTACTTTATAATTTTTAATTAAATTTTATCAAGTTAAAATTCTATATTTGTTTGTGCTGAATTTTTTAAATCTGTTTTTGTTAAAGTCATTAGTTCACGTCTATTGAGTATATATGACATACATACACAGCTTGTTCAAAAACAAATTATGAAGAATATGACAAAAACCATTATTCTTTGTCCGAATTTACAGTTATTCAAATATTAACATAAATTTAAGATCATCATGAATATTACTCATAAGAAGGTTGGTTACGAATGACATAATTAAATAATTTATGTCTCTGCCTTATATTATACAATTACATTTTATGTTCATGTTATAACAGAAAAGAAAAAAACTGCGCTTAAGTTTATAACGCCAAAAAAATTTCATAGTAAATCAAGGAATTACTGTATTGATTATCAACTTTTTATCAACATTATTACTCACAGAAAGCTCATCGATAAGATAACAGAAAGTTTATTTTGATCAATTACTGCATTTAGCTTTGCACATTTCACGTGATAACTAAAATAGAAAAAAAGAGTGTGAAATCAAGATAATGAGATTAAAATATTGTTAGCCAGCGTTACCGCTGAGAAGTATCGGAAAAGAACACCAGAAAAAGTTTAAGTTTCATTTTGATTAAAAAAAAAAAAAAATCAATAGTTTTAATTTTCATCGCTCTGTTTAGCAATAATAAATTTTTATTTTTAACGCAAAATACATTAACGAAATCATTAAAAAAGATTTAAAATGAGACCTTGGCTGGTTTTTTGCCCCTTTAGTCACATAACGGCAATGTTCCTAATAGCCAGCTAGTAAGTATTAACAAACGTTGCCACCAATGTAATAAAAAATAGAATATAAATAGAATAAAACTATTGAAAACAATGTAATATTATTAAACATAATAAGCACAAAGGAAAGCACTTTCTTTATATTTAAGCTAAAACCTGTGATACTCATAACTGTTGAAACAAATTGATATGTTTCTTTATTTTAAGATTTATACCGTTAAACTTTCATATTGTTTATACCGTTAAACACTATATTTGGAATTCTTTAAGTAAACTTTGACTTAAATAAACTAGACTAAAATAATATTTAAGACTTTTTAAAACAAAGTAAAATACATTTTTCTTGTAATTTTATTTTTCAGTAATAGTTAAATTAAAAAAAAATGTTTTAACCAATACATACATACATATTGAACAATTTTAAAACAGAGCTATTAAAAAAACAAGTAAGAGCGCTATATTTGGCTGTGCCAAATCTTATATACCCTTCACTACGTGTATTTACGTAAAAAAATTTTTTTTTTGCCGAAAAAAACGTTTTTTTTTATTTCTTAAAAGGCATGTCTAATTTCTGATTATTTGATACCAATAACATGGCTCAATCGACTTCCCTATCTATAAGGATTCAGAATATATATACTTTATGGGGTCGCAAATGAATATTGTAGAAATTACAAACGGAATGACAAACTTATATATACCCTTGTCACCTCTGGTAAAGGGTATAATTAGTGGCAACGCTGGTACTCTTTTACGTTCCAAAGTAGCTTTTTTCAAGAGACTAACTTTAATTTTTGTTTTTCTTTCGTAGTGAGTTGATTAATTGTTAAATTTTAAAGAAATTGCAAAGAAAACAAATTAATTAAATAAAACAATGAAAATACGCAACAATTTTATGCCTCGACGTACATTTGATTGGCTGTGTTTTCTACTGATCAATATCGTTACGCCGATTATTTTTGTTTTTGAAATTGTTGTCGTATTACCGGATTTCCATAAGCCCGGTGGCTTTTGGCATACATTCACCTTGTTATTGGGCATATTTTTAATATTTCAAATTGAAGGGAATTATGTGGCATGTTTAATGGTGGATACAAGTGTCGACTGTAAGTGCACATGTACATAAATGTATACATTTTTAAAATATTGTGAACATTTTTAAAATATTGTACATGAAACGAATTACTTGTTAATTTGGAGGGTTACTTCTGAACTCGTTGCAATAAAAGATTTGTTTAAATTTGTATGACTAAAACATAGGAATTCGACAATATTTTCGAATCGAATTACGGAGAAACCCTCTGGCGTCAACAAAGTACTTTTAATTACTTCAAATAAAAAGTAGCAAAACATTTAAACATTTCGACAATAAAATAATTTGATCGAATTTATTTTGCTCACCAGAATAATTTATGTTTGAATACGAAATCAAAATAGATTAGGAACTACAAAGCACTAACTAACTAACTAGTTATATTTTTTTTTTAGCAAATGAATATACATACATACATATGTATGTACATATGAATGTATAGCAAATATATTTCTCTTTTCATAGAGCAATAAAAATAAATAATACGTACTTTTTGTTTTGAAATTGTTAAAATATATTTATCTAGTATATTTGTATGTATTATACACTTTAAACAACATAACAATATTGGAAAATATCATATGTATTTAATAAGTATAATTTTTCTTTATTTTAAACAAAAGCAGACATAAGTAGTTATGTATATATTCTTATAATTTTTAGATAAAAACCTAATACCACCCCGAAAGGATAGAAATCAATTAGAGTGCCTTGGCTGGCATAAATGCGAAAAGTGCAAAAAATTTGCACCACCACGTAGTTGGCATTGTTCAGTATGCGACAGCTGCATCTTAAAACGTGATCATCATTGTCTTTTCACCAGTTCTTGCGTGGGTCACTATAATCAACGTTATTTTTTGTTGTTCGTCATATATCTTTTTATCGGCTCTATCTATGTCTTCATATACAATTCATTATTTTTATGGGTACTCAACGCTCACATCTATTACAATGTGTTGTCTTTTATAAAAATAATCTGTCCCATGTTAATGCTAGTCAGTGGAAATATGTGGAATAATATCTTTTTGGTGTGTTACAATTTCAATTTACTGGCGCTTGTTTATAGTATTGTACTGTTGTTTTTCCATGGTCCAAGTCTATTTAAAGGAGGAGTTTGCTATGAAAAAGATAAGAATTTTCCATACAATAAAGGATCTTGGAAGCGAAATTTTGAGACAGTTTTTGGTAAACGCATGCATTTAGTTTGGCTGTCACCGTTGGTAAAAAGTGAACTACCAGATGATGGTGTCAATTGGAAAAGGCAATCGAAAAAAAGTACGGAAACATTTAATAAAAATAAAAAGGGAAAATAATTAAATTTGCAATACAACACTGTTATTTTTGCTAAAACAATTTTTTTGCTTTATGTTGAAAAAGTAAACAAAAAAACGGACACATATTGTGTTGTAGTGAATTCATACATTTTAGGAGTGAATACCTACATGGTTTTATTTTTTGTACATACTTTATTGTTATTGCTTTAATACTATAGAGAAAGGTATTGCACGAATTCTCGTAGGTTTTTATTTTTAATGAGGAAAACTTAGTGTCAATTGACGTTTTTTAACTTACGCAACGTAGGATAACATCAAAAAATAAACAATATTGATATGGCAACCTGCAGACAAAAAGTAAATGTTACGGTAAATTCTACAATATATACGATATATAAATGCTATAGAGATAGATCTTACAAGCTTGGCATCACATTTCATTGTGTATGTTTATATTACAGTTATTTTGTTTCTCTTTTAATGAAAAAAAAAAACAACAACATAAAGGAAAATAGTGAAAACTCTTGTGTATTAGATACATACACACATGAAAATGTAAAATAAACAAAAAGTAACCAAGTAGGTATACAACTAAAAAATGAGCTGAAAAAAAATAATATTTATTTCATCGACATATTTTTTTTTATTAGGGAGTAGTTTAAACAACATCAAATATGTTTAAAATTAGATCTTTAAGGGAAATACCACAATCCCCAGCTGATGTGGGTTGTTTAATATTTTTGTTGTCATTTGTTCCAGTATGTTTTGTATTTGAATTGTGCATTGTAATGCCATCGTTTCATGAACAGGGAAGCATAATGTTTGTATTAACATGGTTGGGTGGTATATATGTGGTGTACAACATAATGGGAAACTATATTGCATGTATATTAGAGGATCCTAGTATAAGAAGTAAGTGGTATTTTTTTAGTACGGGTAACTATAGCATTTATAATGCATTTTGTGTAATTATTATAGGCTTAATGCTGAAACCTCCCTTGGAGCTTCAACTGCGCAAACATTGGCGTCTGTGTTCGGTATGCGAGCTTTTGGCCCCACCACGATCCTGGCATTGTGACACCTGTAAGACATGCGTTCTCAAACGGGATCACCATTGTGTTTTCACCGCTAACTGTGTAGGTCATCGTAATCAACGTTACTTTTTATTATTTTTACTTTATTCTCTTATTGGTTGTGCTTACTCGTTTATCTACAACAACCTTTTCATCTGGTGGCTGCACAAAGATATCTTCTGGAATTCACGTACTGCCTTAAAACTCATTTTTCCATTTATAGGTTTCCTTACTGAGTTTTCTAGTCTTAATTTGTATCTATTTGTGTATGAAATCAATTTTGTCTTATTCATCTATATCATTGTCCTCTTGTGTTTTTACCTTCCCAACCTTCTTAAAGGAGCCACTACCTATGAACGTAACTTTTCTCATTATGATTTGGGTTGGAAAAAGAATATGGAAATGATTTTTGGCAAACGATGGCATTTAGTGTGGCTATCCCCGTTTTTTAATAGTCCTTTACCTCATGATGGCATACACTGGGAAAATCTTTTGAAGCAGACAACGAAAAACCGTTAAATTTTTAACAATTTTATCTTAAAATTAGATACATTTACTTTACCAAAGACATCTCTTGCAATTAAGTAGTTATTATTATTTATATATTTTATTAATAAATGGATATATAAAAAAAAATTGTCATTTAAATTTGAAGCCCATGTCTGTGAACATCTTAAAACAAACATCTTTAATCAAAATAAGATTTCTGTATTGCACCCTTAATCTTAATTCAGTGTATTTCTTTCGTGATAGTAAAGAATATTTCACTTAAAAAAAAAAAAAATTGTCTTCGTTTTTTTTTTATTTGTTTTTTTTTTCTTGATTCTAAAACCAAGTTTTTCGATATGAATATATATAGCATCGGCTTTGCTTCATATACACAATTTTGCTGTTTACTAAACATGGTTTTGCTTCAATATTTTTATATAAAAAACCAACTGTTTTTTAAGGTTAAATAATTATTATTGTATTTATCAAATTATAGTGTTCTATTAAATAATTAAGGTTAAAAAATGCTATAGGTTGGTTATGTAATTTACATAGAAGATGCTTAATTGTATTTGCATTGTTCAAAAAGTTGTTTTTTACAACACACAAAACAAAATGCGTTTTATTCTTCTAATTCGAATGATAGTAACGACTTTGACATTTGCTGAACTTGACTTTAATATTAATGTTTAAAATACTATTATTTTGTGGGGTATTTCAAAACTTAAAAATATTAAAGTTATATAATGATTAGATTTATTAAAAAATTAACTATAATTATAACTAAAAGTTAATTTTTAAATAAAAAAAAACACCTATCAAGTAACGTCATTTATTATTCAACTTTTTTTTAAACATCTTTATTTGTACAAACTACTCTAAATTAATTTACACACAATTAAATTATTCTTGTAGAAAACTATCGCCTACCAAAGATTTAATCTTTGACAAATGCATCTCATTCAAAGTAAAACCTTTATTGATGCGTTGAGCCAACACCAAACCATCCATGTTATTTTCAACAGCATATTGCAGACACAATATTGCCTGAGAAGGAGCCTTATTTACAATAGAAGCCTCAATAAATTCCATTAAACAGGCTTCCGAAGGAGTGCCGGGGATACGATGTTGATTTTTATCAATATTGTTGAAAACTTCAACAGCCTTCTCCCAATTGCCACCACGCACCAGCAAAGACAAAATATCGCCAATCATGTGCCCGGTGAAGGATAATTGCTTTTGTCTACTTTCCGACTCCTCGACCTTATTGTATATGTCTAAAGCCACCTTGGCAAATTGTTGGGGCAATTGTTCTTGGTATTTTTTACTGAAATCTGGTTTATTGGACACCATTATATTCAATGAGCGTGTTAAGAGACTCTCACGATTAATATGATCGAATATCACCATGTCGGACCACAAACGAGGCATCAGTTCAAAAGCACCATTAATTTCTATCATTTTCAATATTTCCTCCATAATACCAGGTTCGGGTATGTAAATATTGGGCACAAGTAAATCATATGTTTCCATAAATTCTTCTACGGTCAAAGTTTGGCTTAGTAGTGCAAAGTAATGCCTATAGTAAATCGATTCCTTATAGGTGTCACCTATTAGTTCGTAATTATTTCCGGTGTGCAGCAAATCATTTACCTTTTTAGCCAAGGAACGATCGTGTAAATGATTGCGGCACACATTCATGGCTGTGGTAAAGAAGAATGTATCTTTTGGATGTTGTATTTTAAATTCCTGGCCGTCAATTTCATTTAAAATATCCACAATGACGTGTGACACAGGACCTCTCTCGCGGCAAAATATGATAAGGACATAGTAATAAGTACCCAAGCTGGGATTAATGCCCAATTTTTTGAATTCCGACAAGACTTGTAAGGCCGAGGAGCGAGCTAATTTAAAATTTCCAAAGGTGCTAATGCATTCCAGTAAAGAATTCATTGTGCCTAAATTTGGTTTCAGCTCTTGTTGTTTCATTTGTTGCAACAAATCCTTGCACAGTTCCCACCGCTGGTCAGCGTTTTCTTTAAGAAAATTAGCATTGCTAATGATCGAATTGTAGGTTTCAGTGTCCAGTTGAAATTGTTTTTCCATTGCTTCTTGGAAAAGAGCATAAGCTCGATCGGCCTATAAAGAAAGTTTTTTTTTTTTGTAAAAAATCAATAATTATTCTTTTTAAGTTTAAAATGTAAAACAGTTTGTTTTGGGTTATTCATATACATATGGGCATATATAAGTATGTTAAAATAATTTCCTCATGTGTGTAAAAGCGTACGTTTTAGATTTATTAGTCGCATATTGTTTCTTTGGAGCAAAACTACCAGTCGACCTTTCAACTTCATATAGGAAACTGGAAATCGCCGTAAACTTACATTTTAAATTAACGGTTTTAATTATTTTTAATTTTCAATTAATGTGTTTATATAGTACCCAAGTTTAAATGGTCTTTACCAGTGAATTTTTTTATTTTTTTTAAGGTTCTTCTTCAGTTAAGTCTTGAACATAGTGTAATTTTAAACTGTTGTTTAATATTTAATTAAACTCGCTTTTAAATCGATTTTTGTTATGCATATCTGACATATCTATACATACATACATATGTATATTTACCTGATAATATTTAGCCATTCCTCTGATTATGGCCGCATAAGTATTAGTAGCTTTTGGTTCAATTTCATTGAAAATCTGTTCTGCTAAATCGCCATCTTTCCAGGTTTTACGATAACGCTGTTGAATCTCATTGTTTTGTTTAAACCAACGTTCTTCATAATACTCTTCCGGCAGAGGCTCTTCATTGTTATAGAATGAAATCAATTCCAAAAGACTTTGTCGTTGTTCAGCGCTAATTGCTAAACCCTTCTGTTTCATAAGATTATAAACAAAAACGGCATCTTTTATTTCAGATTGTTTAATTAATTGATCCAGAGTTTGGCCAGTAACCTCAGATTCTTCAGTAAAAACCATTTTGGGTGCAAAGGCTTCAATAGGAGGTTGGGCTTCTTGGTGCTTGAAGAGACAATTTATAATAAAAATAAAAACACACAATTTAAGAATTTACTTGAAACAGATCCCTGTGTTGTTCTTTAATCCATTTCGCTGCCTTTCGTCCCGAATCTTGGGACATGGCATAGATACGCTTGGCAATATTTGAAGTTGGTGTTAAAAATGGATCATCGTGGTATTTGTAGTGAGGTGCTGTGGGATCTCTACCAACAGTAGCAGATAGAGCCTGCAAAATGTCAGTGGGAGACCTCTGTATGCGATTGGGTATGACAATTTTTTCTTCAACACCCGTCAAGCTTGTTGCACTGGTCGTCAACTTTGCAGTGGTTTTTAACAAACGTACATTATCATTTTTGGGAAAAGATTGTAAACATCGTGCTAAATGCATTGTAAATTATTTATTTCAAAAGTATTTAAAAACAAATTTTGCAATTTTTATTTAAAAATTGATTACAAAATACAGTTTTTAACTGCACTTGACCAACTACGAGGAAAAATTTATCAGAGCAAAACATACGGTAAATGTCAAAATAGTTTTGAGGTTATTATTCAAGCAGCTGTTGATTGCGGCTGTCGCTGCCAGACCTTACTATTTGTTATATGGTGCAAAATAAACAGTTTTAACGTTTATCCATACTAAAATCGCCTTTTGACGAAAATTAAAAGATTTCTTAAAAATATAATTTGAAAAACATTCATTATTAATATTTTGTTTTTTTTTTTAATATGTTTCGGTCCATGGGAAACAAGTAGTAACAAAATAGATAAAAATAAATCATGGATGCAGTGTAAAAATATAGCCTAAAGGTTGGCATCGCAAATTCTATTTTCGAAATTTTTTCAAAATATGTATATTTTAATATAATTTGTGTGTATGTAAGTTGTGTGTATAAAATGTATCAAAAGGCTTCTATAAGGAGCCGTTGATTTTGAAAGTAGTCATTTTTTTAGTTAATTCAAACACTTATTATAACATAATTAAAACCTCTCTGAAAATGCTCTAAATAGGAAAGGTGAATTTCTATGACTTAGCAAAGACAATAACCGTCAGAAGTGTGATTGGTGAATATTGTTGCCAGTCTTAAGACTTTGTCACTAAATGTGGTAATTTTGTTAGTCAATGGCAAAAAATTATTTTAAGGGGGCCCATTAAGACCATACAACTTTCTTTTTTTATTTTTTTATTATTATTATTTTTTTATTATTAATATTAGAACTTTATCCGTATGTGAATTTAGAATGCAAAAATTGTATGATTTTCTAATCAGCTCTCTATTTTTTTATAAGTTTATTTTATACGTAAATAGTCCAACTGCATTCACAAAAAACAATTTTCTCTTATTTTACTCGTAAACTAATTAATTTAAATACACCCTGGCTAAGATGATACCTTACATGCTTAGGAAAAATTAAAAAAAAAACACATTTATCTATTTATAATTATTTTTTTAATTCATTATTGCATTAATATGCTTTTGTGCTTAAAGAGTTGGTAACACTGGTGTGACTTAATTTTGTTCAGTTTAGATTAAATATTGGAATTGTGAGCACGTATTTAAGTTTGTACGCTAAAATGAAGCCGGTTTTATATTACGATCCACGCAGTCCCCCCGTGCGCAGTGTTTTAATGTTATTAAAAGTGTTGAATATTGAAGTGGATTTAAAGTTTATCGATTTGTTTAAAGGAGAACAATTAAAGAAATCTTTTAAGGAGGTAATTTATTAGAAATAACGAATTTTGTCCGTTATTTAAGTTTTCTTTTAAAATTTAGATAAATCCTGCCCACACTGTACCCACTCTTGTTGACGGTGATTTAACTTTGACCGATTCTCATGTGATTCTAATGCATTTGTGTGAAAAATATCAAAAGGACAATTTTAAATTGTGGCCTATAAATTATAATGAACGCATGCGGGTCACTAATATGCTTTTATTGGAAGCTTCCTTGATATTTCGACGTGACAGTGAAATGATGGTAAGAAATAAAATAGAAAAAATTTATTGTGATAATCGTGACAATTAATATGTGTACAATG
>NDXZ01035934.1:0-10704 GCA_003055125.1 Paykullia maculata
TTTTTGCCGCGGTTACTATAGGGTTGTCTCACTGTGCGGTGTTGGTCTTCCAATTTTTCATACTTTTTGTGCTTGTCAATCATTTTTTTTACTGTATTATGACTTCTTTTAATAATTTAAGCAATTTCCCGTAAAGATTTTCCTTTTTCTTTAAATTTTATCACCAATTTTCTTGTCTCAAGTGTAGTTTGTTTTCCCATTATGATGTTAATGCACGTGACGCTAAATAACAAATACAAATATCTTCAAATCTAACAAGAATTTTACCTAATGTCACCAAAACAATTAACGGTGTAAGAAAAAAAAGATAGCGGTACTTGAATTCTTGTATCAAAAAAAAGGGTGGCTTGCTGCAATATTTGTACACTTTTGGAATTTTCCGATAATTATTGTAAGAGCAATGTAAAGGGATTCGTAAATGACAGGTAGTTTTAAAAAATTTTAATTTTATAACACTGAAATAAACTGATAACTTTAAAGAACAGAGTGTACACTTTTTTTGGCACTGACAGTACATAAAAAACCTATAAATTTCCACAATTGCCTGTCTCTTATTTCAGAGTGTCCTACTGCGATCCCAACTTGTATCAACATGTTCAAAATAATGGTTGCTAGTGCATGTACAATTTTTACATTATAAGGCAGTTTCGGCAAAAGTAATTTCAGCATTCTTTCAAATAAATAGTGCTTTTTCACCAACAGCATAGCTGCTGGTCGTATTTTCTGCCTTCTATTCATTTGACCTCGAAGTAAATGATAAAAAAAATTGGTTGAAAAACAAACAGTTGTTTTGTTAATGCAAAAACTATCGTCTGTCAAAGTAAAATTTTAATTCACATTAGTGAGCTTTTAATGCAAATTAACGCTGTCGTCTGTCTAGGCTATTAGGTTTACATTTAAAGCTCACCTCTTAAAATATCAATTTTTATTAAAAAAAATCTGAGTTTTAATTCAATAAAAAAGAAAAAATCATTTGAAAACGCATGTAATTTACTGTTCGATGAATTGAACACTGGGACGATATGGGTTAATTAGTATGTACGGCAGACTATATTTATATTATTTAAAGAGTGCATCAGGGAATATTAACTTAATGTAAGGTTTTGTTGTCAAGATCAAACTTTTGTAAGTGAATGTAACTAAATGCATTATATTTAAATTCTAATATTATAAGTTTTATTTGAATCGTAAATTAGTATTATTTGTATTATACATTCGAAATTTATCGTTTATCGTTTATCTAAATTAAAAAAATTAATTTTAAGTTCTAACAGCACTACTTTATTTAATATATCATATGTTGTTACGTCTTTTTAAAAAAAACAAAATAATTTATTTTTAACTTTTTCTTTAATTTTTACTTTTATTATGTCGGTATTTTTGCCGAAATATTAGAAGGCTAAAACTTAATCATGATGTGTATTTTTGTTTAGCTTTTTAATTTATTTGTTATGCTCTTTTGCATTTAAGGTGAAGATATGCATAACGAAATTTGTTAACTTAATTACCATAATTTTATGGTAGTATTTAGTTTTAAGACATAATTTGCCAATAAACCTTTCAGTATTGTATTAAAATAATAACAAAAATTTTACACTCTGTGGATTTGGCATATATTTCAGCAACGGTATAACCCACTTTTTTACTTTACGATCGATCACTTTTATTATGTCTAATATTTAGCGTTTTATTATAATTGTTATTAATTAACATGCAAATAATTTTTTTAAAAAACCTGCATGTTTTAAGCAATTTTAATTAGTTTTGTTTTTGCCCAAACATTTGGAATATGTTAAAAAAAATATACAAAAAAGTTAAACAACTGACCAAAACAAATAATCAAATATATATGTTTAAAAAAATTTGCATTTACATTTGTTTTGCTTATTTTTTTTTAGTAATTTTAAGCAAAGAAAAAACTTTAAAATACTTTCACTTTCAATATAAGACTTTTGTTGTTTTTAACTTGACGAAAAGAAAAATAAACAAAATTTTTTTAAGTAAATAATATTTTTCATTTTCTTAAAGCTTAAAACCACTTTCATGCCACACGTGCTTTTTGTTGTTGTTGCTGCTGGTGGTGGCTATGCGGTATTATGGAAATGAATACATTTACCCGTATAGACAAACATGTTGATACAACATGTTACCTTTTTTTTGGTCTGAGGCGTACACAAAATTTTAAAGCCAAAAAAATAAAAATGTGGCAAAAACAAAACAAACAAAAAAATTAAATAAATATATATGTATACAAAAAAATAAATTTACTCAATGACCAACTACTCGGTATAGAGTTAGTTAATTAAATTATTGCATGTTGATTAAATGTCTATGTGTTGATTGGATCGACACTAATTAAAAACATTGTATTTGTTACACATAAAAATAAAACAGATTTTTTTATCGTATATGTGGCCTGAAAAATTAAATAATTAAATGTAGGCGACCTTTGGTAATTAGAGAGATAATGTTGCAATAATAAATTACTTATTACTTGGCCTTAGATTTATAGTTAATGTAATAGAGTGAATACACTAATGGACAAAACATACCCCCTCTGTAAATAGTTAGCAAAAAAAAAATTACTCCGCATTTAAAAAAAGTCAGAACATTTCGAAATTTCCAAAAATATTTAGCGTCATGGGTCATATTGAATTTGTTCTAATAAAACTTGCTGTGTTCGTCTCTAACTATCAAGTTTAGCTGTGAGGGTAAAAGGTGTATCTTGAACAGTAGAATGCATTCTATATTATTGCAAGCATTTAAGACGTCGCTGACTAGCAGTCTTTTACATAATCAATTTTTTAAATTTATTTAACAAATTTTAATACATAATTCTTAGTGATGACCTTTGGTAAATTAAAATTTTTTTTAAAGTTGTCTACCAAAAAAAATTACGAAATAAAATTTCAAAGGAATCAAAGGAAATTAAAGCCATAGAAAAATTAATTTTGCGGGTTCTAGGACAATTAGACCAATTTAAAAAAAAACAAGTAAGAGCGCTATATTTGGCTATGCCAAATCTTATAAGCCCTTCACTACGTGTATATTAGAACTTTTTTTCAAAACACACAAACATAATAATTTTTGTATAAAAAAATTTTTTTTTCTTGTTTTTCCCAATTGACATGTCTTAACCAAAAATATAATCATTTTTGTGTAAAAAAAACAAACAAACAAAATTTTTTTTTTGCAAATATCTCGAAAACTAATTTTTTTGGCTAAAAATCGAACATTTTTTTTCTTTAAAATTCCCCAAAAGACATGTCTTATACACAAATATAATAAATTTTGAGAAAAGAAAAAAACAAGGTAGTCGGCTTTTTTTTGCTTATATCTCAGCAGGTTATTAATACCGGTTTTCTCGAAAGTATTTCCAATAGTTTGATACCACAAACAGCCCTGGGAGACCTATGGGAGCTACGTCAACTTGATTTCAACATACATACGGACAAACGGACAGACGGACATGGCTAAATCAATTTCCCTATCTATAAGGATCTCGAATATATACTCTTTATAGGATCGCAAATGAATATTGTAGAAATTACAAATGAAATGACAAACCTATATATACCCTTACAACATGTGTGTAATTATTTTTTTTTGTGTGAAAAAAGTTGGTTGTTTTTTTGCTTATATCTCAGCGGGTTATTTATGGATGTTGTCAGTTTTCAACACCGATTTGATTAGGAATATTTCCAAATGTTTGATACCACAAACAATTCTGAGTGACCTATAGGAACTACAAAAACTTAAATTTTAGTTTAGAAATTACAAACTGAATGACAAACCTTTATACATATGTACGTATTCCTTTGCCACCAATGGTGAAGGGTATACATAAAAGAAGTCCAAGAATAGTTTTTTCTATCGGATTAAATAACTAACAGTTTGTCCTGTCTTTTACTGAGATTTTAATAACGCAGCAAATCAATGAATTAATATAAAAGAGCATCTGGGCTCATGAGTCAAATGTAAATCAATATATTGGAATGGGTCTTTAAGCAGTTAATAGATTTAAATAATCACAGCTGTGGGTCAAAATTTTTTAATATTACATTTTTTAGAAGAACTATTGTTGAAACTTTAAATGACATGTTTGTTTGCATATGTAGTTTGTATTTATTTATATTTCCCAACGGAAACCCATAAGTTAATCTTAAAACATATTGGGTCAAACTAAGACGTTTACTTTTTATAAAATTGTTTAAAGGAGTTTTGTAAGGCAATTGGTTCTGCTATGTAATGGTTAGTTTATTTTTTTAAAAACATTTCCGGCTCTGACTGCCCATCATAAATTAATTTTCCAATAGCATATTTGCCGCGCTTTTGTTTCTGGCGGCAAAAGAGAAAACATTAACTCTTTTTTATTATTTATTATTCGTTTCACAACCTCTGAACTGGCAAGACATCCCTCGGCTCCCCAGCAATAATCTTTATAAGTATTTTTCATATAATAATAAGTATATATTTTGAATTGAAAAAAATTGTGTCCGATTTTGTTTGAAAAAAGAAAACGTGCTCTAGGAAACCCTTTCTGCCCTTATTTCTTTCAAAAGTTTCCCCCTAAAACCCCACTTTTTCGATCAGAGTGAGAAATTCGTTCCTATCGTTCCCTGAATCGGCCCTACATTCTTTATTAATTGCATATATATTAATATTAATATTGATTAAATCTCAATGAACGAAATCTCTGTAATTTCTCCATTAATTTACCCTTTCACAGAGTTTTTTTAAATAGCATAAAGTTCTTTACACATTTATATTTAAACAACAATGTTGGCCATTCTAACACGATGTATAAAAACACATAGTTCAAGAAATAAAACTTTTTAGTTTTTATAATTTGTTGTTAAATATAACGTACTTATTAATTTTTCACTTTTTGTACAAAAGTAATGCCAACGAAAAAAATGTTAATGAAACGCAGATAGTAAAATTGAAACTCTCAAAGGTTTGGCTGTTTGTATTTTTAAACGATTAACCGATTCAAAACATGTGGTCTAAATGATCAAATACAAGCGGTGCGTAAAAGTATGGTTACTTTCCCCAATTTTGGAAGGAATCCTATATTATTCCTTTATTTAAATCAGGAAACAAACTAAATGTAACGAGTTATAGAGGTATAGCAAAGCTAAGTACCATACCTAAACTGTTTGATAAATGCCTTACTGATTCCCTTTCCCATAAGGTATCATCTTTATTGTCTCCATATCAGCATGGCTTAAGGAAAGGTTATTCACCAATGACAAACATTTTGCAACCACCTTTATTAGCCGTCGTTTTATGAATGGTCGACTTAGTGATGTTATTTATACGGATTTCAGCAAAGCATTCGTTAAAGTCAACCATAACATTCTCCTCTTCAAGCTTAGCTCAATGGGTGTCACCGAAAGAACATATGATTGGATAAAATCGTTTCTTATTGGCAGAACAGAAAATGTTTGTTTTAAAGAAGCTGTATCCAAGGAAATATTCGTCCATTCCGGAGTTCCACAAGGAAGTCATCTCGGCCCACTGTTCTTTACTATCTTTATAAATGATTTACCATCTGTAGTAAAATTCTGTAGTATCCTTATGTATGCTGATGACGTAAAAATTATTTTTAGTTATAAAATACCTCAAGACCATGTTCACCTACAAGATGATCTGGACCGTTTCAGCAAGTGGTGCAAAATAAACCTCATGGACTTAAACTTAAAAAAAATGCAAACATATGTGTTTTCATAGAAGTAATAATCCTACAGTTAATTACACTTTAAGTGGTTTTATTTTGGAATAAGTGGATAAGTTTACTGATCTTGGAATTTTACTTGATCAAAAATAAGATGTTCGTAAGCACATAACGATGGCTGTTAATAAAGCACGAGGAGTGCTTGCTTATGTTAAGCGATGGACTAAAGAGTTTTCCGATCCTAGTGTCACGAAACGCTTATATATATCCCTAGTGAGACCAATATTGGAGTATGGATCCATCATTTGGGATCCTGAATGTAACGTTCACACTGATCGCATCGAATCTGTTCAGAAACAATTCCTTTTGTTTTGCCTGAGGTTCTTTTTTGGAGGCTATCCTATGAACCTTCCACCATATGAAACTAGATTAGCTTTAATTAATTTGCCAACATTAAATAAATCATTCTTGATAAACTTGATAAATGGTGACATTTTCTCGGACTTTCTCTTGAGCAACAACACTTTTAACATACCATTCCATTCCACCCGCTTTTTTATACCATTATATCTTCTAGTCTTCCATACAAATTATGCTTATGCTGGTCCATTTAGAAAAATTTGCAAGAAGTTTAACGAGCTGTACCATTTAATTGATTTCTCTATGAATATTAATTCTATTAAATGTAATATAATATGTTATTTAAATAATTGAGCAAATAAGATAATTTATAACTTTAAACTATGTAATAGTCTGTAATGATTCATGTCCATAGACTCTCTAACAAAATAAATAAAAATAAATAAATAAATAAAATGAAATTCCGGAAACATTTTTTGTGGCAAAACTTAACCAGCCTCTACCTTTCAGGCTTTTTAAAAGGCTAATTTACCCCCTTTTTAGATCTCAAATCTTATTCTAGCTTGCCTTCTCTAAAAAATTCACTAAAGGTCCCTTGAACTTTCATCTTCAATATCCAGTAGACAGTTCAAATACAGACCGAGATCAACGAGGATTTTAAAGAAAAATGGTTACAAGTTACCTTACAATTATCAATTTGTATTAAAAAGAGACTCCTTGCAAAAATTATATTTTTTTCTTAGTTTTATTTAATTTTCTTCTAGAAATCATGAACAATAGTTTAATCCCAACCAATGCTATATTTGAATATAATGTAAAATATTTTAGTGGCACTTCATGAAACAGACCGGTTTTAAGATAAAATTATTTTTCTTATGCTTTTCGTCTTAACATCTAAAGTTAATTGTTTAAAACAAAAATTTCGTTAGTGCTTTTGGCAGTTATTTTTTTATTTTTTTTATTTTTTATTATGAAAATCTGGTTGCAAAAATATAATAAAGAATATAAAAAAAAGTGGAACAAAAAAGCCGCATTATGTTTAACAAAAAAAATATATATACATATATATTAAAAAAAACAAACAAAAAATGCAAGTTAAGAAAAAAAAAACGTTAATAAAATAGAAGCAGGCCAATGAAATCTAAAAAGAAATAATACACAATATTCACAAACTGACAAACATATTTATAAAGTTTAAAAGGCAAACACTTGCATTTTAGAGTTGAAATTAAATCAGACGATTTTATAAAACAACAAACTTACACACATATGTACATTAGTATGCATGTAGATTAACACATACAATGAAGATGAAAATTATAAAAACAAAATAAAATACATTCACAAAAAACAATGCATTCACTTTGTTATTCAACAACTATTTATTACCAAATACATGGTTTATATTAGTTATACATGTGTTAATTTCAACAATAAAATATGCAATTTACTCAACAAAACCTATAAATAAATATATAAATTCTTTGAAATTAATTTTCTCTATTAATCACTTTTCGTAATTAAAATAAATTTATTGGTATTTTTAAGTTCAGCAGCATAATTTAGTTTAGTAAAAACAAAAACAAAAGACTTAAGACACATGTTAAAATATTTAAAAGTTCAAGTTGTGCTGGTGCAAAGTTTTTAAGCAATTAATTTAATATTAGTTATAAAATATAAAATTATATATGTATGTATAGTAATATTTATTAGTATTAACGGTTAGTTAACAACAAGTTGCTTTTTTTTTAAAGCCTATTTAATGCCTTTTTCCTTAAGTAACGTAAATGTTTTTTAATGATTATTAAAAACAATTAAAAGGTATTTAACATTAAATGGAAAACAAAACTAAAGGTGGTTCCCTAAAAGTTGTTTATTTCATATATACATATGTATATACATATAAAAAAAAAACTGTAACAATATGATAGCTGTTAAAAATTATATAAAAACTTTTTTTTTATTTGGTTTTTAATCATCTTAATATTTTAATAGAAAATAAAATGTCCAAATTGTGATATTGATACTGATTGACAGCTAAATGCTGTTATCTAGAGACATAATATTTAATTTCCCCATTTTTTATGTTTTGTATTTGATTGTTTTCTTTAAGCTTATTAATCTGAAATCAATACGTAAAAAAATCAATGGAAATATTGATTTCTAAATGTTTTTGAGATTCTATTGCCCAAACAAATAATTTTTTTTTTAATTATGAAAAATATTTTCCCATTTACTTAACTTCATCAGTAGAGGTACGAGCATGGTACAAAAAACCAAGTAAGCTACAACAAACAAAAATAAATTAAAAAAATTCGTATTGTCAAGAGCTGCTTTATCAAATTGATTTTAAAATAGTAACTTTTCCGATTTCGAGGTAATAACTTTTACAGTCTTTTACTAAAGTTATCTTAATTTAATATATTTGTGCTGGTTTCAGAAATAAATATTGCTCTCTTTTAAACATATTCAACTTTAAAATCCAGCATATATAAGATGACAACAAGACTATTGGTATGAAATATTTGGGGTATTCACAAGCAACTTATGATGTCATATTGTCTTATGTCCTAAAAATTTAAAATGGTTTAAGTTTTTTGTTATTGCTTTTTTTGTTTGGCTAAGGATAGTTTACGACAGCACAATAAACATAGCAGTCAGAGTCATATTATTTTAAGACATTTTTAGTTTGAAAAGTAACTTAAACCATTTTAAATTTTTAGGACATATGACATATGAGTGGCTTGTGAATCCCCCAATTATCTATTGACGTTAAAAAAATATTCCTATATATCCCTTTATGCATATAATTGTATAAGTCAGTGATCAGTAATCAGTGATTTCCTTAAGAACTATTAAAAGGCCTATTACCTATGTATATGCTTTAAAATTGTTTTAAGGTTCATATTTTTGAAATCATATTACCACATTAACAGACGATCATTTAAAACTTACTTTAATTCCGATAAAGGCACCTTTTTCGTAACATTAGTTTTTTTACAAAATTTAAAAAAAAAATACTTTATACAATTTATGTAAATTATATAATTGTCATAACAAACATACATGACGCGGTGTATCAATGTATTGATAGTTTAATGGCTTACATCTAATTGATGAAGCATGTAAGTTGTGTGTTATCCGAAGGATAACCAAGCATAAATAATATGAGATAAATAAAAAGAGAATGAGAAAAAAGAAAATTTTGTTGTTTGTAAATTTAGTTCTATCTCACCTTAAGCAAGTTCCAGTTGCTATTTCTATAAAATTGTAGTTTAAATAGATACAATTTACATTCAATAACCATAGTACCGATTGGGAAAAGAGTGCTGACGATGAAATCGTAGCTGGTTTCGAAAATACATTTCACTCGGCTACTATCATATGGAAAACTGAGTTTTTAAATTAAAATAACCTTATCAATATATCACAATTTCAAAAATAAAAATTATTAATAAATTTATTAACGTTTTTAACTTAATTGCTAATAATTTAAAAAAAATCAGAGGTATAAATAAATCTACTAATTTTATAAATTTACAATACTTTAAAAATATAATCAATTAAACACATCCATCCCCGGCTTGTATATATTTTTTCCTAATTTTAAAATATTTATAGATTTATGCAAAGAAAGGCCGTTTTAAATCTTTATAAACTTTTTTACTAATTATTTTTTTATGTATTTATAGTTGTTGTAGAAACTTTAAAATTGTTATAAATTTATTTTTTTTTAAACAACCCTTTTTTTACAATATCTTTAATTTGTAATTAAAAAAGCAAAAATTATGACAATTGCGATTTTCAGCATTTTCCAGCTGATAACACTGTGCGACAAAAAACAACTTTTTGCAAAGTACACAGACTTGGCTATATAGGTTCGATAGTACTACTTGAGCTGAGTTATACCCTGAACATTCACCCTGGCAAATTCACCAAGACTCTCAACATGTTGAGGCCCATAAAATTAAAACGCGAACTAATATTGCAAAATGGAGCTAGAGTTTTACTCGTCTCAAGTAGTACTATCGAACCTATATAGCCAAGTCTGTGTACTTTTTTCACTGTCGCACAGTGTAATCAGCTGGGACAATAGGTTTACCTTGTTTATTGTACCATGGGTACGAGTTTAGCGTCCAGTTCCGTGGGATTTTTTTTTAGCTTGCGTAGCCTACAACTGACAGCTTATTAAGTCAATGAAAATTAAAGGTTCGCAACAAACAAATACAAAAAAAGGTGACATATATATACATATCTACCTTCAGTACACAGTGTTTGTGATAGTAAAAATACATTTGTGACAGGAACTAAAATATGTTATTCTGGGTATTTATGTCACATCAATATTTAAAGGCCAATGGATTGGTAATTTTTCAATAAATCCTCTAGAGCTTAAAATTATCATACAAATATATTAAAAAAAAAAAACTGTGGCCTTAGTGTCAACATGAACTCAGTCAGTGGCCGCATAAAGACAAATGTTTTTAGAAAGTGAAACTAAGGCGATTGGGCATCATTATTTTTAGTGTAACACATTTTCAATAAAAAATTATGCAGCTTAGTTAAGCAACTAACTAACTTTAGTCATTTGTTTATCTAGTACATTAAACGAAGCCGTAAAACACATTTAATATTGCTAAATTATATACATATTACTAAAAAAAAAA
>NDXZ01035954.1:0-21400 GCA_003055125.1 Paykullia maculata
CATAAAATTTGTCGTATTTTTAAATTCAATTTCAAATAGCCAAGCAAGTGATGGCAGCAATTTAGCCGGTGTTGACTAAACTGACAAATAAAGTGCAAAGTTTGCGCAAGGAGTTGCAGAAGCTTAAAATATTAAATAAAAATCAATAAGTTTATACATTTTATAGACGCAGCTTCTGCAGTGGGTATATCGGAAGACACATTTATTAAGGACACCCGAACGTTCTTTTAGTTCGCGAAGAATAGTATTAAGTTACGAGAAAAATATAAAGATAATAAAAAAAAACCTTTAATTGTAACATTAATAATAAAATAAAATAAACAAAAAAAAAGGTTTTCTTTTTAACACAAAGGATAGATAGAAGGAGCCTCGGGTGGGTCTCATGTCCATTAAGACAACAACTTAAGCCTGTGGTCGGCTTATTGTGCGCTTCCTGTGCACAGTGGTTGCGCCCGTATGACAAAAATAAAAAAAAATAGTCTTAATATATTGGGCTTGTAGCGAAATAAGTAGTCGCTAATGTCATCAAATTTCTCTATTCTGAATTTGTTTTGATAATTTTTAACGGTAATTTTGGTATGTAAACAACTAAAGTGTGAAAAGTAGAAAGTTAATTAAACGAACTAGGAAAACAAAGTGAAATTTAAATTGTTAAAATACATTTAATAAAAGAGCCTGACTAAAATGATTGAGAATGGATATTAATGTGATTGGTATTGGCATTGTTTTAAAGAAATAATAAGTTAATAAATTGTGTTGTGGTTTCTGTAATATACAGATTTTAAAAAGGGAATTTTTTTTTATGGTTTGCCGTAAAAATTATTTAGAATTTTAGTTAGTTTCCCAATTAAAGCCAATGACCGAATTGGTTTGTAAATGTTAACACATATGTATGTATATATAGTTTAGGATTATGTTTAATTCAAGTGCAGTTTTTTTTTATATATTCAATATACTAACTCAACCTCTTTGTTTAAAGTGTTTTTAGAACTTGTGATGTATGTACATTAGGGTGGTTACAAGAAATCAATTTTGGATTTTCTATCGAGGCACCCCCAAAAAAAGTTTCAATAGGGTAGAAAATACGATTGACAGAGTTTTAGCCCTTATGCGTCAAGAAATATAAAATTAGGACACTGTTGATTACTGAATGAGATAAAAAGTCATACAGGGGGCGAAAAAGTACTTTTGCACGCTCTTTAGTATAATGTGTCTAGAAATATAAGGGCCTATTGATCCTGAATGATATAGTACTTTTTCAACTCTTAGGTTGATATAGGAAGCCATAGAAGGTGGCAAACTGTTACTTTATTAATAGTACTTACATATTTCTATCTGTTGGGCTTATAGTACCTTATATCTGCTAAACTTAACAAGATAACAAAAAAATTTACACGTTTTTTTAAATTTAGGGGGCTTATCGATCCTTTTTTAGTGCCCTGTTTAACTACTAAACCAATAAACTTGTTTTTTTATTTAATCCGCATCCATGGTTGCTGCTTCAATTTACAGGCGGTTGGCCAGTCCTATATCGGCAGTATCACGTCTCATTAATCGAATATGAGCTTGACACGTTAGGATCTTTGTGTATATTCGAACTCTTAATAAACATACCATGGGGCAGCTGTAAGTAAGAATAAAATTTTGTTCTGGCGTCTCTGAATCTTTTCAACATTAGAAGCTGAAGCTGTACCCCATAACTTCCAAATTTTGGAGTATTATTTGATTATTGATCCGAAGAGGAGAGCATGTATCTCTACGCAAAGTAAATGTTATGTGAGTACATTTCTATTCATTAACTTTTATTCTCCATGTTCTAAGCAACCTTTCCAACTTTATAATATGATCCTGTAATAGTTAAGATGCTTTTTGAGAATTCTTGTGAACGCTTAAGAAAGTCGTGTCATAAGCAAATGTTGATGTATGGATACCATCATTAGGTTGCATATCAGAGGTATATATCAAGTTTAAAGTAGGTCCCAATATGCTTTCTTCTGGAACGCCAGCCTTAACGGGCTGCGGGGAGCTTAAAAGATTTCCTTCCATGAGCTTGTATCTTCGCCCAGTCAGGTAGCTTTCTAAGAGTATATATGTATTTGCGGGTAAGTTTCGCCTCAATTTATATAATAAATCTTCATGCCATACTTTATCAAAAGCCTGGAAATCGTTAATGAAGAGGGCTGATCAATATTTCTTTTCCTCAAAAGTGTTTCTTACTACAATTACGAGTCTGTGAGTTTGTTGAATGGTACTGTGCTCCTTTCTAAACCCAAAGCCATGATTCGGAATGCAGCCACTTTTATCTAAAATTGGGTTCAACTTCTTTTTAATAGCTTTTGACATATATATTTGACAATAGACTTATGGGTCTATAAGATTTCACTTTTGTGTGATCTCTTTCTGGCTTTAGTATCATGGTTACCAGTGATACCTTCCATTCTGTGGGATAGTACTCGAGGCGTAGTATAGCATTTAAAATAAGAATTATTTTAATTGCTATTTGGGGTAGCTCCATTAGCATTTTGCTACTGATTTTGTCAATACCAGGTGCTTTCTTAGATTTTAAATCAACAATCGCCTTTTCGATCTCTCGAATCTCAAAACGTAGGGGTGCAGCTGCTCTCAAATGGTGAACAATAGGTGGCAACTCAACTTCTTCATTTGATATGTTGGGGATAATCACATTTGTCAAATGTTTAACAAACAAATTCCCTCTTTCGGTGTCATTTCTTGCCCATCCACCATTTTCAGCTCGTAGAGAAGGTAACGAAAAACAGGTATTTTAAGACTTTTTGTTGCGCGCCATAAAAAGTATTCCATAAAAAGTATTCCAAATGCGGGGTTTCGTCAAGTTTACCAACATTTTTTCCTTAAGTGACTGTATTTTGCTGGTCTCCAATAATGTTTTAAGCTGTTTTGGAAATTTTTTCAATATCGATTTAAGTTGAGGGGATCTGTGCAGTTCTTCTTTTCTCTATAACGGGCCGTTAAATATCTGTGGAATAAATTCTAGTATGTCTGCAGTGTCAAAAGGATAGGGTAGCGGTTGAGCAGCTTGTTTGAGATTTTTATCATGGTTGATAATTGAAAGATCGATATCTTCTGGTGTTCTTAGCGGAATATTTTCCGATAAGTTAGTGCTCAAGTATTTCCGATATTTTAGCCAATGTATTCTTGTATCGTTACTATTGTGGGTGCATGGTCTGAGGATAAATTCATTTTCCAAATGATTCCACCTGAATCATTTTCCTCGGGATATTTTTCAGAATTCTGAAATCAATAATATTCGGAAGTTTATATGGATCCGTAGGCCGATATGTCAAACAAAACTCGACGCCTTGGGGTAAGAAGTCGTAATCCCCAGAACGTATGCTTAGAATTATAATCGCCAGCTGTCAGGAAACAGTGACCTAGTGATTTGTAAAAAATTTCATATTGGGTCTCTTTAACAGAGAATCCAGGGGGAGAATATATCGATGAAATCATTAATCATTGAAGAAAATCTTCAACTCAAATCGTAGTTGCTTGAAAATCCTCACAAAGATCACCTAATAAATAGTGTTTAATTCGAGTTTTCACCAGTATTGCCGAGCCTCTACATGCCCTTCCTCTGGGATCGTTAGTGTTATAGAGTACGTATCTATTTATTTAAAAAAAGCTTCTAGACTTCAGATGAGTCTCGGATATAAGCATGACATCTAGTTATTTGCTGTTTCGTTAAAAATATTCCAGTTCGTTTTTATGTTGGCGAATGCCGTTAGCGTTCCAGAAACTTATTTTCAAACAGTTCATGGTCTATTAGGCACGACTTGATATAGCACAGATTGCATTTTGAGCATTTCTTTCATTATGTTACTCATAGAGCTTGTGAACTTGTTAAGAGATTGCACGAGAGTCTCTATTTTAGATTTTAACCTACTGAAACTTAAATCAGGGACTTTACTAGATGATTTTGGATTTAAGTTAGGATTTTCGTTTGAATAAATGCGGCACACCCTATAATTAGCAGTGCGATTTCCGCTGCAATTGCTGCTCTTTTTACTCTTGTCGCACTGATTGGATTTGTGTAGCTCACCAGACATAACACAGATGGGGGGTAATTTACTATGGGCCCTAGTATGACCCTATTCCTGACAATTAACACATCGAACGGGTCCTACGCTCTTCTGTTGTTCTTCCACTATTACTTTTCAATGCAAAACATATCGCAGATTATAAATCGGATGGACTTCACCTTTTTTAAGTTTCCTATCTCCGGGCTCGAGTTCCACACGAAACAATGGTTGCGGAATTTTGCCACGGTTTCTCATATTCAACACGTTCTTTACTTTAAAATTGTTGTCCTCCAGGTATTCCCTAATCTCCACCGGATCAATATAAGAATTAATACCTTTTATAACAACTTGTAGAACTTTACTATTTTCCGCTGATAGGTGTACAAATTTTTCCTACTGTCCTCAGATTCAGTAACAATTTTACGGTAATCATTTTCATTATTGACCTAAATTTTGGTTTTCTTTATCCTACCACGTTTAAAAGGGACTATATAGAACGCGTTTTCTCCTATTAAAGAACCCGATTTTTTAACTCATTCGTTAGAATTTTGTTCCCTCAAATAAATTGGAGGATGTTTGGATGCCTTTGTTAGGGTAGAGCTTTCTTCTAAGTCATTTTGCAAAATGAAAAAGCAATTTTGGGAACTGACAATAAAAGCTTCTTTCGACAGTTTAGGCTTTGGAGCCATTCTAGATGAGTTTGGACTGCGGGCGCGCTTCAAAACAGTAACATACCTGTCTAATCCTATTTGTGTCTTCATCTTTGGTTTGGCGCTTTTGAAAAGGTTAACGAGAATAAATAAAATTAGTATTTATTGTTAATATTGATTGGATTTTGATTTTTTTCTCTACATTTCTGGTTATTCTTCTCTACATTCTGGTTCTTAAACGGCACAGATTTTACTTAATAGAAAGCAAATATTGTGGTAAGCAGCCATCAAGGTGGTAGCTTCAAGTAAATAAAGCAGCATTGTACAAGTTTTCTACAACAAATAGGTCGGTTAAATAGCGCGTCTTAAATTAAATACTTGAACATTCCTCTACCAAAAATCTAGAAGATTATTTGAAATCGGTTTTACTAGAAGTGTAATTAAATTTAAACAAAATTTTGGACCCGTTTCATAGGAAATAAATTTTCAGTTGATAGAAAATGGCAAAAAATAAATGTAAATTTCATATAAATCAGGTGACTGGGTTTTGCAAGGCCTTTGAAAAAATCAGATAGGGGAATCTTACCGAGGCATTACTTGAAGTCAAGAATAATAAAATAGAAAGACGATGGTGAAAGCTAACAGAAGCATTTGAAGAGTACAATAAAGAAAATCAAAATAGTCAGGAAGATTGTAAAGATGAAATATCCTTGAAATGTGAAGAAGAGAGTGAGCTTTCTCAACATACAAAAGCGAAAATTATAAGTAAATTAAAGCCCCCAGCAAGGGAGAATCTACATACGTCAATGGATACAACTAGGGTACTAAACAGCTCCCCAGCACCACTAAAATGCCCTAATGTGAGATTCCTATTTTTGAGGAAGGGTACTTAAACTGGCCTGCTTTTGGTGACTTTCAAGCAGTTATTTTAAATCATCCTCATCTGCTCCCTGTACAAAAACTATATCACTTGCGCAGCAAAACGCGGAGACGGCATACCAAATCGTTTTAAAATTCGATTCCGTAGATCTAGCTTAGGTGCGTTCTCAACAAAAGCCTACATATTTTTGATTCGTTAGGTTTGACCAACTCGTGGGATGAAATTCTTATACATCTCTGCAACTCCCAAGCTTAACAAAGAAACCACGCGGGCTTGGGAACAGTTAAATTAATTTCTTTCAAATAAAATTAAAATGTTAGAAACAGTAGACAACCTTAGAAAACCTTCGTCAAAAATCAAAGCTCAAAAAGTCAATATTTTCGTACTCAAGCTTTATCAGGGAAAACTACGTTTTCTTGCAAACGATGCAAGCAGAATCACCCACTGAGAAGTTGCAAATATTTTAAAGCGCTAACATTTAGCGAGAGAATAAAATATGTTTTTACAAACAAGTATTGCGTGAATTGTTTGCCACCAAATCACTTTAAAGCCAATTGTGAGAGTACACATCTTTGTAGCCGATGTAATCTATCATACTATGTTACACTTAGAGGGCGGTGATAAAAACAAAACCAATGCAAAGGTAGTAAAAGTTATACGCAGCGCCCACTTGATGTTGACACCCCGTCAATCTCTGGTACTATGGCCCACAATACAGCAAACCGTTGCATTATAACTTCAAGTGAGCCTAGTATTGAAACAAATAATGCGCATGTGACACAGAATGATAAGGCAACAACAATTTTGCCAACAACGCTCATTTATATTGAAAATGGAGCACTATTGATAGTACGGGCTCTTCTAGATATTTGCTCGGAAAAGTCGTTTGTTTTCACGAGAATTCAGCAACAGCTTTTAGTTTATAGGAACCTCAAAAGGTAGATATTTAGTCCCCGTGAAATCTTGGAAATCAGACTTTAAAATAATCATTAAGGCTTTTGTGGTTTCAAAACTTACGAGTCTTTTACCTTCATGTCCAGTTCGATTAAATAACTTTAATGAACTTCATTATTTTGATCTAGCAGATTCATATTTCTACAAGCCAGGTAGTATTGACATGGTTATTGGCAGCAACTATTTGCCCTTGATAAATTTAAAAGGCTTTGAACTTAATGTTTTTGGTTGCTTAAAGGCTCGAGAATCTAAATTTGGTTGGTATTTCTACGGCCCTAAGCCGACATACAATATTCAAATTTTCTCCACTTAGCGAGCAAATAAAATGGATCTTGGAACTGAAAGATGTGGAGAAAGATAAAACTTTATCTGAAAATGATCTTAAATGCGAGGATTTTTACCAAAAAGCAACTAAGAGACAGCCTGAAACGAAGTCTTCTTGGGTCCCTCTCGAAAAACAGCTTTGACGAGATATTGCCGAATGAAACCAAAAAACCAGTACAATGCTGTTCTTTAAGAATACATAAAATTAAATCATATGGAATCTCTCGTCCATGTGGAAAATAAAAGCGAAAAACAATTTTCGTTTTATTTGCCGCATCATGCGGTCGTTTGACCCGAAAGTAAAACAACTAAGGTCTTTAACGCCTCCAAGAAAAATGGGAAAGGTTTTTCGTAAACGATGTTTTACATTAAGGGCCGACTCTGCAGTCAGACTTAATACACATTCTTGGAGGTTGGAGAAAATACCAATATGGATTACAATACAATATGACCGTTCATACCAGAAGATCCTTTTTGTCATAAAGACGGCGAATACATCCAAAGCTACCAGCATAAAACAGTTACATTTGGGATAAATTGTGCTAAGCTTTAAGAACGCTACAGGAACTAAGCAAAGATTGGGTGACAATGTTTCCACTAGCATCTACTATTTGAAATGAAGAATTCTATATAGATGATATTTTGTCTGGCGGACATTCTCTAGAAAAGGCTAAACTCAAAGAAAACCAAATAATAGACGCCTTAAAATCGGCTAGCTTTCCTATAAAAAAGATAGCATCTAATAAAAACGTTAGGAATGCAATGACAGACACATTCTGCTATGTTATGAACCCTAAAGAGATATCCCCATCCACTACAAAAAGGCAAATTTTATCTTTAATTAAAAAAAATTATTTGATTCCTTAGATTGGCTAGGTCCAATTGTAGTAGTCGCGAGGCTTTTAAGGCAAGAGTTGTGGGAAGATAAAGCGACTTGGGACATAGCAGTGTCATCGCATATATTAACCCGATGGAACATTTTTCTGAAAAATCCTTCAAATATTGCAGAATTACGGATTCCAAGATGGGTAAACCACACCACATTATACAACTTCACTGATTTTGTGACGCATCAGAAAAGGCATACAGTGTCGTACAATATCACCAAATGGACAAATTTATTGCAACTTGCTAGTGCCAAAAACAAAGGTTGCACCACTTAAGAAAATTTCTATCCCAAAATTGGAGCTATGTGGAGAAGTGTTATTAACGAAACTATTGAAAAGTCTTACCGCCAACTTTAAGTTTAAAATGGTTATGTGGGTTAATTCATCAATTGTTCTCGGCTGGCTTCAAAAAACTGTTAAAACTTTGAAAACATTTGTCTCAAGTCGTGTGAAGGACATTGTGAGCACAGTTAGCCCAGATAATTGGAGACACATCGTATCCGAAGATAACCCTGCCGATCTGGGTAGTTGAGGTTGCACCCCCAGGAAATAATAAATAGCAAACTGTGGTTGCAAAGCCCCCCTTGGCTAACTTAGCCATCTGAAGAAAAGCCAAAAGAAGTTTTGATCCCCCAGATGCTGAAGCAAAAAGGAGCCTTCTAACTTAACCAAAACCAAAGACAGTCAAAACATCAACAATAACTTCAAATTTTCATTGGCATCAAAATCAAGTGGATCACAACAAACACTCAAACATAGCAGTGGGTCAGATTTAATGACAGTAGAAATTTTAGAAGAATTCTCAACTTTTGATAAAGCCCTACGAGTTATTAGTTATCGTTTTCGTTTTATAAATCGAATTTTAAAGCGGTCATTTTGCACTAAAAAATTTATTGCTGGTGAGGGAATAAGCTTTGCGAACACCAGATTTGTTTTAATCGCACAAAAATGTCACTTTTCGAAAGAGTATGCATGTCTTCAAGAGGAAGGGACGCTTAGTCGTAAAGGATTAATAATAATGTGCATATGCTGGCTTAAGCAACTGTATGAATACATACAAAAAGTATGCGCCAAACTATAATGTTCTTAACAAAACTTTTCGTTAAATTTAATTTGCTTAAGCAAAGTACAAACCGAACGCACTTTCCGTACGGAATCAGCTGTTTTTAGAAATCTTTGTGTGTATGTACCAAGTGTTGTCATATCGTATGATTTTTTTTACATTTTTTTAAATCAAATACGTCGTTTTTTCTTAAAAAAAAGTTATTTGGAAACTTAAGTAGCTTACAAAGGTTTAGTTATTTGTTTAAAATAATAAATAACAATTTTCAACTTAATTCAATGCATCCATCTATAATAACTACGATGCAATTTTATTCTTTATATTACTTTCTTACTGAAGTTTTTTCTTTTTAAAAACCCGCATAAGTTAATCGGTTCCTATTCTCAACCTAACTTAAACAAAAGTAAGTAGAAAATATGAACTTAAAAAAAGTAATTGTACAAAATTTATTCCTTAATAAGAAACGCCTTTAAAGTTAATATGATAATGTAATTAAAACGTTTATTAAAATGTATATACATATGTATTACCATGGTCTCATTTGATGTATAAGTTGTATTTTTATATATTTGTTATAAGTAAGAAAAAGAATTTCATTCGTAATATTTACAAAATTGATCGATGCATTTAATTTTTAAAAGTATGTACATGTATACTAGAGTGGTTTGAAAAAAAATTGTGCCAGTCACCCCCTAGGATTAAAGATAATGTAAAAACAATTCCAAAAATATTATTTTAATTTTTTTGCCACGCCTAGAAATACCACCCTTTTAGTATTTTGTTCACCGTGTCGCCATTTTTAGTCCGATCATAACATTTTGCATACCGCTGTTCATGACTCTGTAAGGGCTACATTTCTGCCCTTAATAGTTTTTTACTACCACGTCAAATTCTAGTTGTTTACAATTAAATTTTGAACACTTGTAATTTTTGGTATTTTTCAATAGAATTGCTCACAAAAAATACTAATATTACATAAATGTGCAACAATGGGTCTGTAAAAGTGTTTTCACACTCAGGGGTTTAATCCAAAAAATTGGTTTTAACGCTACTCCTTTTGTTGAATATTTTCACTGTATTCTGCTTCACGCTGAACATCACATAATGCTGCGTGCGGTAAGGCAAGGATTTTATATATCAAGAGTCTAAAAAATTATAAGCAAATGCACAACAACACAACAGCAAACTATAGCGTCTTTTCCCCCAGAGCGAGTTACCCTATCACCGCCATTCACATACATAGGCGTTGTCTTTGCGGGTCCATTTTCCAAAAAAATCATCTACTTTACGTAAAGCAAAGCTCATAAAAGGATATGCAGCCGTATTCGTCTGTTTCTCTACTAGACAAGCTCATTTAGAAACATGTTCTGACCTCTCTAAAGACGCATTTCTGGCTTTCTTTGCGAGATTTGTTGGGCGTAGGGGCCTACCGAAAACAGTATTTTCCGATATTGTTCCTAACTCTTTAGGAGCAAGTAACGCAAGTTTTTTCGTAGAGCAGCGCTCATTGCTCCTCCAGAGGCCCTAAAAGAGCCATCGCTAACTGATTTAAACCTAATATAGTGCTGAGAGCATTTGAAACTATTGCAGCACACTTTTACACGTCGATGGAAGAACGAATACATCACTGAATTACAGCGCTAATCAGAAGGAGAAACGAAGCAAAATAATCTTAAAACGAATGATTTTGTCGTCGTGAAAGATGAGTTGTTACCATCCACCGAATGGCGACTAGGCCGAACTACGAATATAGTTTATGGAACTGACAAAAAAGTAAGAGTCGCAGAAATGAAGACACAAAATGGCATTATAACCCGCCCTACAGTGAGAAAAATTCCACAACCATTTATCAGATTTAAAACTGCTAATTTCACTTTACATATACCTTTTTTTTCTTTCTTGCATCCTTTAGCTTCATCATAATTACGAAACCACGTTGCCAACTGTGTTTTTTAAACCACTCCGTGAAGTGTTGCCAAGTTTTTATATCTATGACCCCAGCAGCATGAAAGACGTTCATTCTTCATAATGCATAAATTGTTTGGCCATATCTCACAAAATCTACTGGTGTGAATTGCAAAATCGAGTGGTCAATGTAATGGAAAACACCAACCTACCAATGCAATTGAAAAAAACAACTCTTCTTCACGAAACATACGAACAAAACCTGCTAGAGGTGGATCTTGTGGTACCCACTCGTAGTCAACAACATCATCCAGAATTTTTAAGTGAAGGGTCACCTGAAATCAAATTAAGCAAATCTCACAAACCGCTAAACGTCGTAGAGAAATCTATTTTCTCACTAGTTATGGATAAAAATATACCACCGCTTGTAAGATTTAATTTGGTACATCGAGGTGCCCCAATGTTTACCACCTTTTTGCTAGATCCAACAATCAGCGAATCGTTTATCTTGCGTGACGTAGCCCAAATCTTTCCGAACCTCAGAAAAGTGATTAATGTTGATGGAAACGACTACGCAATGTTTGACATAAGCGCAACGTACATTTCTGACCAACGTTCACCATTAGTGGGAATATGGAGATTGAAACTCGTTGATAGTTTTCGATTTAACCTACCTGAGCCCCTTTACGATCCAATTTTACGAGACTATTTCTGGAACCTCAAGCCACTAGCGCATCCATTTTTTGATACCTGCCAAAATGTAGATAATTCTAGGCAAAGATACTAGACACCTGAAGATGAAGTCATTCAGCCCTACATAGATCTCCCCAAAGCATGAAAAACATCCATTGGATACGTCATTCATTATCATTGGAATAGAGTTGGAGTTCAACCCATGGTAAAAACGCCTATTGTTATTTACAAACTTTGTATTTATATACTTAAATTTAACTTCTTTGTTATTTTGGTATTTTTGTTGCAAGCGATTTAAAAGAAAGCTCTTATACTACCCATCTAAATAGTTTCCGATAGAAAGGCATTCTTTCGTGTACCAATTTATAGACACACAGACTTTTTTTTATATTACTTCTAGTTTTTAAGTATTTTAAAACCAGCAGCAGTTCTTAATAAACCACCAACAAAGGCACTTGAATTTTAATTAATGAAAAGAAATTTCGTTTCATTTTCAACCCTCTATTTAATTGCTTTGGGAATTGCCTTCAGCAACACGCCAATAGACTGTCACGCTTAATTTAAAGATTATAGCTTTAGTAGTTTTCCAAATATCTTGATGTTTTTCCTTTGCATGGGCGGTGCCAAACCTTCTGATTTTATCCATTTATTCTCTTTAAGTATATGTTATATGATTTATGAGTTAATCGTATAAAGTTTTGAGACTATAGATATAACAGTTCTCTAGATATGCCATAAAATATATTTGTATCGTATTGGCGGTTACACACCCCCTAAAAGGATCCTCAAAATGTTTAGCTTGTATAAGAGTTAATCCTACACAATTTTGAGACTATAGGTATAACAGTTCTCAAGGTAAGCCATAAAATAAAAAATAAAACTTATAAAAGTTTATCTACAAATGTCATTTTAACATTAATTAAATTTGCTTATTATCTTTACTTAAGTAGATAGATGGTTTTTAATTAAAAAATAACGAATTTATTGTAAGTGTGAATCCATAGACAAAAATTTATTCAAGTCGATCCAGCCGTTTAGTTGCAGTATAGATAAATAACCTAGATACCGACTGAAGCGCCATCTGCTGATTTGTGAATCTAAACCATTCCTATAAGAGTTAATTGTAAAAAGTTTTAAAATCATAACTGTAACAGTTCTCAAGATATGCCACAAAATGTATTTCAGTTGTGTGGGTAGTACCACACCCCCTGATCCGATCGGACTGATTAATCAATCTAAACCATCTAGGGCGCCACCCAAATTCATACAAAAAAATTCATTCAAATCGGCCCAGCCGTTTAGAAGTATTGTGACTAAAATAAACACACGTACAGTAGAATTATATATATAAAGATAACCGAATAATACAGTCTATACTAAGCAATCGGAAATATGTCTCAGTAAATGTTTTTTAAGAGATGCTGATGTTAAAGATGGTGAAAATAATCTTTTGAACGAGCTGGAAAGGGGTTTCGCAAATTTAGAGAGGACTTGAGTGAGATTTTTCAGCTGGAAGCAGTGACTAGTGAAGAGAATTAACTGAAGAAAAAAAAGAGGTTGTATATGTACTCCTACTAAAACATATAGATTTCGTTGTTGCTTTTGACTTAAGTATAAAACGGATAATTTTTATTGAAAATTAAAACCTTTATCATCACGATTTATTATTTATTAAATTATATATGGTAAGTGTAGTGTTCTCACTCATATACATAATATACATACAAGAGCGTACACTCAACAATATGAATACGGACAACACACACACTAACTCACAACTCATGACACACATTACTATTAAACAAAACACTTGACGCTTACACAATTGAACAGTATTGTAACTTGCAACCTAATCCAATAACAATAAAGTGCAATAGTGTAATACATGTCATATGACCAATGTGCTAAGTGAAAATAAGAACGAAAGTAAAATAGGACACGTGAGGGGAACTGAAGCAATCTCATTGGCTAACGGTCAGTATAACAGTTGTAGAATAGTTAATGAAGGATAGTATATAATAAGCAGAACATTTTTGGTAAATAAAACAGAATTAATCTAAACGCTAAATTGGCTCAACAGCCTTTGCTTTTACTTTAATTCTCACTTAAAACAGCGGCTCTTTAGCCATCTGATTTGCGGCGTGACTCGCTTTAATAATAAATCAACGTTAGGGACATCAATTCATTACATTAGTATTGCTGTACACAGTGGAAATATGGATTTAAGCTGCAAATGTAAAGCTTTTGAGATGTGGGCTTATCGCCAGGCTCTACCTCTCATGTATCTAATGACGAAGATGACAAAACAAGATCTTTGTTTATTAAATGTATTAAAAATATACCCTTATCTGCCCTTTACATATATTCATATATATTTACATACATACTATTTATGTAAATATATATGAATTTACATGTCCGAAATGTATTACAGTCTTAGAAAACTTGATTTTTAGGAACAAAATGTTTGTCCATATAGGTTTTTTTCCATATCTTTGCGGATTATATGCCGATTAGTCCAATATTGTTTTCTTGTTTTTTAGTTTTTTTTTTTAATGGATATTGCCAGTATTACCAATACCAAATTTTTTTTATAAATATTTCCAAAAGTTAAATGCCGCATTAAATTCTGCGTAGCTTATGGGAGCTACTAAAAATTAATTTTAACCAACACACTGGTAGACTGACATGGATGGCTATACCGACTTTTCTCTTTATAAGTATCCAGAATATATGTAAGTATATACTTCATGGGGTCGCATATTAATATTGTAAAAATTACAAACAGAGAAAAGTTTTATATACTCTTTAAATCTGTGATGAAGTAAATAAATATATGTATTTTAAATGAAAACTTTTTAACCAACCTTCTACGTGATGCGTTTGATCCAATTCCTTCGTTATTGACGATTCTGTAACTACTGTGTTATTCATCGTTGTTGGTAACAAATTTTCATATGTATTGTCCTTTGTTACTGTTTGGTCTATAGGTTTTACGCTTTCAGAAGAATTAACAAATCTTTTAATATTATTGTCGTCATACTCCTGATCCGAATGTGTTCTCCTTAAAGTATTTGCTACTTGTAGAATAAGTAAAAAAGTCAAATCAATAAAGAATTTACAAATTAAATTAAATTATACAAACCTTTAGTTATGTCATTGCCTGTTTTAAAATCGATTAGTTCACTTTTTATATTATCCTTTGACGCATATATTACAATTTGTTGAGAATGATTCAAGTCATCTTCTAATATTGGTTTGCTTACAATATATCCTGATTCATTTATAGATAAAGGAATATCTTGCTCCCTATTTATATCAATGTGTTCTTTATCACCTGCAATTTGTGAGTCATAAACTCTAGGATTAACAGCAGATATGTTAGCTTTGTTTTTACTGTTGTTATCATTTTTGGTCATTCCTGAATCGTCATAAGAAAAGTTGGATATGTTGCTTATTCTTGGGACTTTTGACTGAATCAATGATGAATCTAGGATTTCCTTTTCGTTTTTACTAGCGATACCGATGTTAAGTTGATTACATTCTTGTTGATAAGATGGAGACGGAATTACAATTTTTGTTAGAAAATTATTTTTGTTTTCTGTTTTGCTTTGAATTGAGGTCTGTAATAATATTTTAACGTTTGTATTCAAATTTGAAATATGTTTTTCTGCATCCAAAAAGTCATTATCGGTAATATTTACCTTCTGAATTTTATCAGACTCTTTAATAGTTAGGTTATTACAAGCTGAGCAGGTTTTATTGATGTAACTATTTCTATCCTCATCTTCTTGTTTGGAAATTTTAAAACCATGTTTATCGATTTTATTATGGCCCTTAGTTTTGTTAAAATCATAAGATCCGTTTTGCGAATTATTCTCAGTATCTTCAATAGATTTATCGTAATTTTCTTTTATATTTTTGTTGTATTGATTTGTATTAAAATACCCTGAATTGAAATTATCAAGACAAATTCTCTGATCTTCATTTTGGTTTGAAGTTTCAGAATTAATATGTGATTTATGTTGCTTATTGTTTAATTGCTCCATCTCACTTGACTCTGTACCTTTATCTATGTACTCTACTTTTATAAACTCAATACCGGACTTGGGAACTTCCTCTTGATATATCTTTGTATGCAGTTCATACTCATTAGAACTTTCAAATTCAAATGTGATTTGAACGTCCTTATCGAATTTTAAAGATTTTTGAACAGCGTCAGCCCTAAGATTATCATTTGTGATTTCTAGTTTGCTTTTTATCTTAAACGAACTTTTGTCATCACTTTCGCAACTTGATTGTTTTTCTTCTATTTTAAAATTTTGCACTTGACTTCTTTCAATTTTTTCTTCACTTGATTCTATAGGAGTTGGTGGCTTTAAAAACGGTTCGAGCTTTTGTCGATAACTAGATATTTCAGTATCAGCACTCAGTCCTGTTGCTGCATCAACAGCACATTTGATGTGGTTTTGATCTGCTAGGGTTATATTTTTTTTAATTTGGGATTCTTTGGTAAAAGTTTTATCTATGATGGTTAACGTGACTTGTTCACACTGTTTACTATTAATAGTAGATGCAGAACTGTCTTTTAAATTGTCAGCGAAGCTTTTTTTTACTACTGTATCTTCAGTAACACTTACATTTTTCTTGTCACTCTTAGTTTTATTAAATTCTTCATTTCTGACTTCAGTTTTGGCTATTTGTTTTGAGAATGATTTTGAATCTGGATCTACATTCTGTTTGCATATTGTACCAACTGAAGTAGTAGAATTTTGATTGTCTCGTGTCGTTATAGCGTCTGGATTCGAGGCTTGTATCGAGTTCTCTAACTGTTTTTCAAATAATTGGTTCCCTTTGTTTTCCTCCGAAAATGATAAAGTATCTGATCCAGTATTGTTTGTGGTTAGTATTAAAGTGTCACTTTTGTCTTCGATTGCTTTCTGAAATTTGTATTGAATTGTATCGATCTCATTTCTTTTATTTATATTTTTATTTTGATTGTTACTGTTTAACTCTTTTTTATGATAATCATCGTTATTATGTGTAAAAGGGCTTTCCATAACAGTATTTCCTTTATTAATAATATTCCTATTAATTTGATTCTCATATATTTTATCATTGTTACCACCTGTCGCAATTTCCTTTTCTCCTAATTCTATTTGAGAATTTTTTAATGTGTTTGACCTAATACCTTCTAAATCACTTTTAAATATTTCTGGTTTTACGTCAACAGTTTTGATATTTATATCATCGGGGAATATTTCAATGGAATTATCATTCGTGTTTTGTAAAGCGGTAATAAAAGATTCTTCTAATAACTTGGGATGACCAGTGACGTTTTCTTTTTTGTACTTTTCGTTCATAAAATTTACGTTAAAATGATCTTTAGTCAGTTTTTGCGAACTAATATCGCTAGTCTCATTTAACTCAGCTTGAACATTTTTCCCCATTTCCACTTTCTTAGTTTTTTCGTTGCCAGATTCGAATTTATGTTCTTTGCTTTTATCAAGTAAATCAAAATATCTTTTAAGAGTTGCTTTTAATAATTCAGTTTTAGTCAGTCCTGTCGTCATTTTTGAATCATCTCTGAGTACTCTTTTATTATTTTCTTTTTGGGGATCTTCGCGTGTTTTTACAGTTTCAAAACTAAACAGATCTGAATTAGACTCAATATTTTTAGAATCTTTTGCTTGGGTTTTATCTGTTTGATCAATTTTTTTTTCGTTCTTATTTAAAAACTCAACTACAGCCTCATTTGTACTGAAATTTTGTCGCTCTTTTTGTGCCATTTTTGATGGTAAATCCACTATTTCATCCGTTAGAGTATCGTTTGCATTTAAATCTTTATTTCTCGGAGTAATTTCTTTGTTTATAGCAACATTTTCTTCAGTAGTTGCCATTATATTATTAGTTTTTTGTTGATTTATATGCCTAGTTTCTTGTAAATCAACTTGAAATAATTCTTCTACATCATCATTTTCACTACTATTATTTAACTCGATAGATATTGTATGATTTATAATTTCCCATATAATTGGATTTATCACGATTTTTTTTTCGAAATGAAAATCGTCGGCTAAAATTTTTTCTTCAGTTTTCTCTTCTATATTACATATGCTTGGGGAATTTTCGATTGTGTTACTTTGTATTTTATTTGAAATAATAGAAGAATGAAGTGGTTTCGAATCAATTTTTAAGTCAACTTTTTTGTCTATCATACCATTATCATTTTGTTTAGTGGCAACAATTTTTTTAGAAGTTAAGCATAGTTGATCTTTGAAAACTTGTTCGTTTTTTTCAAGAAAACATTTATTGTATTCATCAGGTTTATTTTCAAATTTTATATTTACGCTTTCGCATATCGAACTGTTTTCATTATTGTTCTCTTCGCCTAGATTTTCCAAATAGCATTCTTTGAGCTTGTTATCCGTTACTTTAGTTTTTTCTTTGTTAGTTAAAATAGGTTCAGATTGGAACTTTTTAGATTCTTCAGAGGATTTTTTAATATTTTTATCAATTTCTTTGTTTGCAAATGTTTTCTCATTTTCGTCGGTTCCACTTTTGGTAACTTCTGTTTTGCTTGTGCCTTGTGTTTCAAGAAGGTAATTGTCTATTGAAGCCTGTTCTGATTGGTGTTTCTCTAAATCCTTATCCATTTGATATGAAGTTTTCTGCATACTCTGAACAATATTATCTTTGATATTTGATTTACCACCTTCATTTGGTGCTATAAAGTCTTGTTTTTGCAAATCACTTGTGGAAGTATTTTTAGCATCTTCTGTGATTTCAACTATATTATTGCATTCTTTTTCATTTGTATTAACGGATTCAACTTGATGTTGTTCACATTCTTTTTCTTCGAAATGTTTCTGAAAAAATAATTTTACTTTTGCATCACCTTCGTAAATAATATTATCTTTAAAAATCTCGTATTTCTCTGCTGTTTTAACTACAGCTTCTTCTTTTTCTAGCAAATCGAATGATTTGTCACTTTCTTTATTGTCATTGTTTATCTGATTTACTGTAGATTGTTCATTTAAATTTGAATTAACATGCTTTTCGTTAAAAACTTTTGAGCAGTTCGTACTTTGCTTATTATTTTTGGTAATTTCTGTAAAATTTTTTTCTGTACTATATATTTGTATATTATTATTAATAACACTTTCCTGCCTTTCCTGTATATTATGCTTCTTTTCATCTGAAAATAAATATATGTATCTATATATTAGTATTCACTATTTTAGTATTTTTTGTTCTTGATTTACCAATTATATCATTTGTGTTGGTAGACTTTTTAGTCTGATTATGTTCATTTTGAATAGGGTGGATATTTAAATCACTTGGACGAGTGGTATTTTGAGGAATTTCTTCTAAGGTAACTTTGTGAGCTTCTTTCGTTTCATCCTGCTTTACTATCTTGTGTTCAGCTTCTGATCCAAGAATTGGAGCAGATTTTTCTTCACCTAAAACCGTTTTCAGGTTGAGAATTTTACTACCTTGAATATTATCGTTTATTTTACTTGAATCATCATATATCGTTTTTGGTGTCTCTTCTGAAGCTCTTTTAATCGTGCTTTCTACTTGCTCAAAACTCCTTGCTGTACTTCTAGTATCTTTGTGTTTGATTACATTTTTGGACTCAACATTCAGTTTGTCTTTTAAATCACTTTGCTTTAGTGAATTTTTGTCTACTGGTTCTTCATTTTTATATTCCCTATTACTTTTCGGTAATTTATTGACATCTAAAAGTAATCATATGTTAATAGTTAATACATAGGTACAAAATCATATGTGCAGAATAACGCCATATTTATCTTACAAACTACTTAGTACATGCGATTTTAAAAGTTTCAGAAATAATCCTCATAAAGTTGATATTAACTTAAAATATCTTAAGATTTTTTTGTGTTTTCTATACAATATGAATTTGCAACTTTTTCCCATTTATTTCTGTTTTTAAAATATAAAACAATGAAGAGTAACATAAAAGTTATAGAAAAACACGATAATTTGTGATCAACTATCTGTTGATAACTGACCAAAACAAAATAAATGATATAAACAAAATGTTGTTAAAATATAAACTGATTTCATTGCCATCGAAACAAAACAAAAACATGTGATAATATTAAAGTAGAAAGCTTTCAATTTTTACATCCAACACTAAAAAAAAACCGATCAAAGAGTGGTTACGATGAAACCGTAGCTGGTTTCGAAAATGTATTCCACTTTTTTAATAATTAAGAAATAAAGAAAAAATATAATGAATAGAAAAAATTTTTATTAAAAAAATTAACTAAAAACAACAAGAGCGCTTTATTTGGCTTTATTTTTGCCACCTGTGGTAAAGGATATAATGAATAGTGTAGGTTTTTTGACATTAATTAGGTTAGAATAGGTAGAACAGGCAGGTATGTAAAATCCTATCACAAATGTCAAATAGACAAAACTAATAAACATGTAAAAAGTCCATTGATCATCTGCGATCCTGACCTCTTTATCGACGAAATGACCAGCAGAGGATTTTGTATATGTACAAATAAAACTGCATTAAAATCGAATCGGAAGTGCTAAAACAGGTGGAACAGTTTTGCTATCTTGGATCAGTGATAAGTGAGGATTGAAAATTGAACAAAGGCCAAACGCCAGAATAGCGGCAGCAGCTGGATTATACTCAGGTCTTAACAAAAACTTCCTAAACAAACGAGAGGTGTCTACCAAAACAAAACTAGCTGTGTACAACTTTACGTACCCTTACATACGGCTTAGTCATGCGCACTCACGTCGAAAACACAAAGCCGAATTCAAGCAGTTAAAATGAAGTACCTTAGAAGAGTAGCTAGAAAGACCAGAAGGGCAAAGAGGAAGAGGATGCAGAAGAACAACTTGGCAAGACATAATGGACAACATCTTCGAATAAAAGAACGAAGATAAACGAATGGCCAAAACAAGAGCACAAGATAGACAAAAATGGCGCACCATTTGCAAAAACCTTTATACTTAAAGGTAGAAGAGGTTTAGAATAAGTAAGTAAGTAATATTTTTAGTAACTTTCCTGATTAATACAGACTTACATGATCGAACGGCAAGCTTTTGTTTGTTAATAAGTGAAAATTAGTTTTTTTCAAAAGCAATTTGCATTATTTCATCTAATTTTATAACTTCTTTTATATGTAGTTAATCAATGGGTGCACTTTCACTAACGAGAAATGTTTTATAGCGTTTTAGCTTTTAAACGAATTTTGTATACATAGTCTGGCTCAAGTTCATTTTTAAATTTCTTTATTATGAAGAAAATAATTTTTTGTTTGTGATGATTGAAGAATATACTGACAAAGTAAGTCTCCCGACACTAGCCGAGTGGAATGCATTTTCGAAAGCATCATCATCAGCACTAGTTATTTGATCGGTATTTTAGTGTTGGATGTAAATATCATCTGTTTAACTCAAAGTTATTCACCGATAAGTTTTCCCTCAAATTTTTTTCCCCTTTCCCAAAATTGCAATCGTGAATTATTATTCCCTGGAAATATGTTCCCTTTTTTGTATTAGTTTGTTCACTTTGTTTTGTCTTGGGAACAAAATTTCACATTTCGGAACAAAATTTTATGGGAACAAAATTTCACATTTTATTCACGATAGGGTTGATTAGTAAATAGAATATGGTGACTGATATGAAAAATTCATATTTTTCATAGGTGAGTGAGAACGAAATTTACTACAACCATTTAAAACTTTTTTCTGTTAATCTTCTTCGACATTATCACATGTATTTGTCCTGCTTTAACCATCAAACTTATCGCAATGAAGCACTTGTTGTATTTTTAGTACAACTTATTGCTTTTCTATCATTTGGTTTGCTTCGTTTTGGTCAGTCATCAACAAATGATTGACCGTTAATGATATTACACCGGGCCATGTGTTATTATTTATTACACTGTGCGACAGTGAAAAAAGTACACAGACTTGGCTATATACGTTCGATAGTA
>NDXZ01035955.1:0-15530 GCA_003055125.1 Paykullia maculata
TTGCATATGTTGCTCTTTTTCTGGCTGTTTAGTATTTTAAAACAAAAAAAAGTAATGTTGCATTGAAAATATTATTTAAGTTAAATGACCTTTGAACAATTAAAGGTTTGTATTTCTTTGTGCTCTTATTTACCACCAAAACTGTAATAGGCCCTTTTGCATACCGTTTAGTGTTTTGAGGGTAGAAAGAATAAACATTATATTGCTCTTAAGGTCCTGAAGAAAGAAATAATGCAGGCAAATTTTTGTGTTTTCAGATTTTAGAAAAATTAAGTTTTTCAAGCAATAAATAAAACCAAGGGGAGTCTGATTAAGCAACAAATATTATTATTAGTCAAACCACCCTCTCCTCAAAAAGGGCATAAAAAGAAAAATCTCATATTTCCTTTTAATCTTTTAATTTGCAGCAAATATATCTCTGCTATATTCGGCAGTGCCGAAGTGTATTTACGTATGTATGTTTATCTGTGGCTATGTGTTTTTTAAATTATAAATTTTTCGATATAGTTTTTCTACCATATCTTTGCGGATTTAAGGCCAATTAACCCGATTCTTTTAATGACCCGAAAACATGTTTTACGCATATAATAATTAATAAATGTGTAAAAATAGGTATATGTCTTTTTCGGCTTATATATGTATCAGCAATTTTACTGATTTTCAATAGGAAGAATCTCGATGATATTTCTGTTAGTTTGATATCAGTAACGGGTTCGTACGACATCAGGGGACTGAGAAAAGTTGACTACAACAGACAATTGGACAGATGGACATGGCTAAATCTACTTCCCTATCTATTAAATATATACATATACTTTATGTGGTCGCAAATAAATAATGTAGAAATAACTAACAAAATGTGGTAAAGGGTATAAAAATATGTACATATGTATGTATGTATGTAAATATATGTAGCAAATATAATAATAAGCAAATCAGTTCTACTTCAACGTACTACCGCTTTCCACAAAAATTTGGGCTCCTGCCTAATATATTACTGTTTCTTTATTTGCAATTAAATGTTTTTATAGCCTTCACCACAGCTAGCCTGGGTATATATAAGTTTGTCAGTCCGTTTGAAAATTTCTACAATATTCATCTTTACACTATTATTATTCTTGATCTTTATACACGCAAAGAAAAAACATGATTGAGTATGGTTACGGTACAGACAATTTTAAAATTCTATGATTACTGCAATTATTATATGATTGCCACAATCATAATATTGTTGTAGTCATATTTTACGTCAATACCATGATCATATATATGGTTGCGAGAATCATTATATGATTTACTGACATTATGCTGTCGGCTAAAGAGCCGTAGAATACTACTGAATATATCATTTATAAGATTATTTTATTAAAAATCAGCAAAGCCGATCTGTAAACGTCTTAAGCATAAGCAACCTGTCTCTGATTAAGGTTCAAGATATTTCACACAAATCAATTTTTGCCGCTTCCAGATAACGTACAGACTTGTAACTGGTTAAAGGGTTTTCAGATAGATAATTGTGTATAATTAGGCACAGCCGAATGGCGCACTGTCACTAATTTTGAGTAAAATAATATTTTTTTTTAATTTTGTCAGTTTTTGTTTATTTTGTACTTTTGGAAATTATTTCCTTTCGGCTATTTGACCTAAAGTTTTTAATGTAAATAAAAAATTCCTTTTTATTTACTGTTCAAAGTTTCGTAGATTTTTTGTCTACTTTTTCAAGGAATCGTCTATTTAAATAATAAAAAGCAGTGCCATTTAAAAGTTTAACATATAAATTATTGCATTACTTCCATTGTTAAGAATTTTACATTTGAAGTAGAAAATTAATTAAATTTATTAAAGAGGTTAACTAAAAACAAGAAAATTTGTTTTTATTAAATAAATTGTAAAATTAACACATCTTAATTTTAGTATCTGAGTGGTAATTATATGTTTTTAACTGATAACACTGTGCGACAGTGAAAAAAGTACACAGACTTGGCTATATAGGTTCGATAGTACTACTAGAGCTGAGTAAAATCCTCGCTCCGTTTTGCAATATTAGTTCGGGTTTTACTATTATGGGCCTCAACATATTGGGAGACTTTGTGAATTTTCCGAAAACTGGTACCATAACCTTTTAGCCAATAACTCATTTTGACTTGGTGATATCGTTTTAATGTCTTGGGCAAAGCTGTAGGTAGGTATCTAATGAACAACTCTTTGAACATTTTATCGCCGGAAAAAAATTTTTTATACATATGTATATATTTTTTAAGAAAATCCAAAAAAAAATTGGATTTTTTTTTAAATTTTTTAGCATAGCTCGCAGGAATCCATCTTTTTCCGATACTATCTTGTACAAAGAGTAGCCAGAGTAAAATGGAACAGCTTTTGTGAACACACCTACACGATCTGAACATGTTCAGACGACTTATAGAGCAAAAGTTGACTTTTTTTTTTTGCAAAAACCATCATTTTTTTAACCACATTTTTTAAAATTTTTTTGCCATAACTCGCAAACTGCTGAAATTTTTATATTACTATCTTTGACAAACTTGTAGCCAGAGTAAAATAAAACAACTTTTGCGAACATAGGCAACCTACATAGCTCATAAAAACCATTTTGTACCTCAAAAATGGTAGTTTCTCACAAATTTTTGACGCTCAAAAAAAAATTTTTTTTTTGTGGAAATAAAGTCACAATAAAGAACAAGACACTTTTTATACCCTTCACCTAAGGTGATAAGGGTATATATAAGTTTGTCATTCCGCTTGTAATTTTTTTCATATATTTTTTTTACCCAAAAATAATTATATTTGTGTGTAGGACATGCTTTTTGAGAAATTTCAATATAAAAAAAATGTTTGAGATAAAACCAAAAAAAAAATTTTCGAGAAACATATAGGCATAAAAAATTTCGAGATATAAGCAGACATGCCTGGTGAGAAATTAAAAAAAAAATTTTTCTTGCGTAAATACACGCAGTGAAGGGAATAAAAAATTTGGCACAGTTAAATATAGCGCTCTTACTTGTTTTTTTTGTTATTGTTATTGGCTTAAGGTTAAGGAACCATTTTTCCGAAAATTCACCAAGTCTTCCAATATGTTGAGGCCCATAAAATTAAAACGCGAATATTGCAAAACGGAGCTAGGGTTTTACTCAGTTCAAGTAGTAATATATTGCCAAGTCTGTGTACTTTGCAACAAAATTTTTTTTGTCGCACAGTGTAATTTTTGTATGTGTTTAGTATCCTTTTATTTAAGTTTTCATTATTTTGTTCTGATTGATTTGCTCAATGTGTTCCACAAGAAAAAAAACAATCGAAAATTATTCATATTTACATATGTATGTTTGTTTGTTAAGCATACAGCCTTAAAATGAAATGTACTTCAATTATTATTATTTTTTTTTTGTTAAACAGACAGATAATTTCATTTACATAATATTCTATATATTTGTTACTTTGTTTTAATTTTTTTTTATGACAAACCCCATATGTATTATTCAATTTTCCCTAAGAACAATGTTCTCACTATCTGACTACACTCGTTTTATTTTTAACATTGTATGCTTTTTTCACGTAAAATCCTTATTATCCTTGATAGTTGGGTATTTTTATGACTGCAACACAAAGTGCATTAACATAAAAGTTATAAGTGTTGTTGCCGCGGCTTTTGCGACTCTGCTGCTGAGCTCATATGTTAAACTAGATTCAATAAAAATGTAGACAAGGACCACTTAATTCTCCATCCTCCCTCTTTTACACTAAAGTCTGATTCTCTTATACAGAGTTCTTTATAATCGAAAGACCAAATATAAATTGGAAAAAATTCAAATGACTTTTAAGCACGTACTACTCCCACCAGCATTTTGTTCGAATACGAAACTGTCTTTGTAAATTTAAGGATGACCAGGTGGTCAATTTTATTTTTTTCCTTTTTAAGGATTTATTTTATACGGTTGTATACCACATTTGAATGGTGCTTAAATTTTACAACCCAACAAAAATAAAAATGCATATGGTATTCCTTAGTTAGATTCGTTGGTAAAAAGGAAACCAATGGAAAAATAAATAAATATTTTAATAACTTGTTTGCATGTTCCTAAAAATAATGGTCATAAAGCCACAACAAGAAGTTATAAAATATTTTTTAAGAAGACAATCCTACACAAAATGAATCATATATAAATATAAAAAGTTGCAACACAGCAACTAACTGACAAAATTTAACAGAAATCTATCTCATTAAACAATAATAGCTTTGAACAGATCGCTGAGAATCTCATTTCTTCATATGTATTTGCCGCAATTATAACTATCTTCGTAAATAGAAATATAACTCCACAGGCATACATATGTATGTAGGTATGTATGTATGTATTTCAAATTCTCTATCTCAACACACTCTGGTATTACAGCTCATTGTATAGCTGTTTATAGAAGAAAATAATTTGAAAGCAAGACAATATGTAGTATCGTCGGATTCTTAAATCGCTAGGAAATCAACCAATTTATTGCCAAAGAAAAATATAATTCTAAAACATAACCTGGGAATCAAGATAATCTTTCAAAACTCGATAACATCGACTTGAGACAATACGATTAAACCAAACAAACAAACAAATAACAACTACAGTTTTATTAAAACATCAAAAGATGTATCATCACTTCTTTACTAAATTCTTGTGCTAAAGTAATGTTTAACTCTTATATTAAAACACGAGTTTTAAAAATAAAACAAGATTGGTCTGGCAGTGCAAAAAATATAATAAACCCTTCACCATAATTGTATACCCTCTACACATGTGATATATATGAATTCGCCTGTAAGAATTTTTTTGTGTAAAAAAAAACTTTAAAAAAAATGAGGCAGTCGTCGTTTTTTGCTTATATCTCAGCCGGTTATTAATGGATCTTGAAACTATTTCCAAAAGTTTGATACCACACATAACCCTGGGTGACCTATATGAGCTACGAAAACTTGATTTCAACCAACACACGGACAGACTGATAGACGGACAGACGGATAGACGGCCATTGCTAAATCGACTTCCCTATCCAGAATATATATACCACATGTGTGAAGGGTATAATAAGTTTTCTAACACTTCAACTACCTTTGTGTTATGTAAATACATACAAACATTCATACATACACTTCTTATTACATATCTACACGTGGTGAAAGGTATATAAGATTTGGCACAGCGGAATATAGCGCTCTTACTTATGTTAGTATTGCAATAGAAAGAGTATTAGCAACAGACTAGGCAAACTAGATTGTTGTAGTAAAATTTAGAAAAACAAGTAAGAGCGCTGTATTCGGCTGTGCCAAATCTTATATACCCTTCACTACGTATATTTATGTATGTATGCATGTGTGTATATATCTACTTATGTATTTAGATATCCGAAAGGTATTTAAAGGCTTAGAGAACTTGACTTTTTTATAATATTAATTTTTGTTCATATAGGTTTTTTGCCCACATCTTTTCTGATTTTGGGTCAATCAATAATTTTATGGTTCTATGCTCCCTCCAGGAGTGAAAGGAACATATTTATTTTTATTTATATGAGTGCGACGAATTCGAACCTGTATGTTTTGCCTTGTTTGTGGCATTTGGAATCTGATCTATTAAAAATTATCCCGTGTTCGGGCGTATATATATGCAAGAACTATCTATTTACTTTGGCATTTTTGCGCTTAATAGAATCAGTGCCGCCCTATATGCCATTCTGTACTTTTTATTTTTAAAAATGTTAAATATCTCAAATTAGTTTTTTTTCTACTTACAGATATCAGCCGTTTATCTCGTTCACCGTCACCCATGCAATCAAATGGTGAGCCTAAAAAAATAATTAAATATTTAAAACATGTATTTGTTTATGTTAATTGTTTGTATTTAAATATATTTGATCATTAATTTTAAGTAAAACACCTTGACAAGAACCGGTCATATTTGTGTCCTGTTAACAAATTTATAAACACAATAGTTAACTTCAGTTCAAGTCATATAATTTTTAGTAAAATTTTCAATACCAGCTGTTTAAAAATGACTCTATTTGATTCTGTATTAAAATCTCCTACATTTTTTTTGTCTTTTTTGCAATTTTGAATGAATAAATTGTATAAGCAAGACAATATTTACAGGGTTTCGATTTTAAAAACTCATTCGTTGACGTGTGATAAATTTACGATTTGTTGTCGGCTTCGCACCAGTTTCATTCCAAATTTACTTCGTGTAGCCGTAACAACAACAAAAATAAAACATCTGCTGCCATGATTTTTAACCGAAATGAATCAATTTAATTTAGAGTTGTCGATATTGCATAATAGAGACAATCACACACACACACACATAGAGTACAATTAACATCACACATTTTTAGTTTTACAACATAATGTTTGTTTGGCGTTTTTGATTGTGAAGAATTTAGGACATTGTTCAACCCTTCCTGCTTTCGGTTGCTGCAAGAAAAAGGTTAGAAGTGTGCCAGACATAAGTTTTCAAATACAGTGTATTTGAGATGATTTTAGAAGACCTTTTTGCTTTTGTTTTCAAAGTCGATTTTAAGGGGTTTTGGATTTTAAATGGAAGGTATTAATTTTTAAAAGAAAGTGATATATGTACATACATATGTATATATATTTTTTAATTTAAAAGACTGACAAATCACAAGGGAGCAATGAAATGTGTCAAAACTTTGAACCAAACAAAAGTGAAGATAAAAAAACTAATGTCGATAATAAAGGAAAATCATTTGGTTTATAAAGACCTAAGAAAACAGCAATTTATCACAGCCTAATATAAGATATGTTTAACACGTTGTCATAATTTAAAAACACTTAAATAGTTACTTTCATGCTGAAATAGTTGGAGTTTAAAAAATTTTTTTGAAATGTTTTCGATTTATTTTATTTTCGACTTATTGGCCTTTGCAAATTGAGCTAATTTGTTGATATATATTGTTTATCTCTCTTAATTGACCTTGTTAATATTCATACGGTTTTTAGATCTCTCTGTAGCTTTTCCTGTAGTTTTTTTTTGATGTTTATTATTCACTCGTACACGATTAAGACAAAGTTTAAAAATAAACTCTATGGTCCTTATACTAATTTTAAAGATTTATACATGTATACATATATAAAAGACTATACATTTCAGTTCGTTATAAGATAAGTTTTTTTTGTTCCATATACTCGTAACAATGCTCTGCTGTATTGTCGATAATCTATATTTTTGATTTTGTCTATATTTGGTTTTCATTTAAATTTATTCTTGATTTTTTGCTTTATTTGATTATTTTTCCATAACATTTTTCTGTGATTTAATGGTTTGTTATACTAATACATCTTTTGCCATTTCTCTCTTTTCTTATGAGCAACCAAAAAATTTACATATATTTTATGCAAAAATTATATTATGCTTAATGTTTTCGGAATTTTTTTTTAAGGTCTACTGGTGAAATTTTGATGTTTTTTTCTTTTATGTTTTATTCTGGGTTACAACACATGAGTAAAATATCAAACTCATGTAACAAACAACTGATGCTCCTTGTGTTGTAGAAGTTACTTATGTACATATGCACGTTCATATAAAAACATACATATATTGTAATGAATGACCGATGATGGTGACTTCAGTGTCTGGTCAAAAAGGGGAAATCGAGGGCAATATTCAATGGAATACAATAACATATTATTAAAGAAAAGAACGATATATGACAATTAAAAATATTAAATGATAGATACTTTTAAGGAAAAAACCTTCAATGTTTAAGAAAATCTAAAATTATATAGTTAATATACATACATACATACATATGTATAATCTATTTTAACTAGGTTTAGGTATTTTTAAGGCATTGCAAGGAAATACACAATTTGTGTACAACGCTCCTGACACCTCAGTCACATATTCAATAGTTATTGATCAGCAGTTTTATATGCATTTATGTGTATTATTGTTGTTATTCAATGTATGTATGTTTGTATAAGTTTTTACATTTTCTATTAAAGTCAAAAGAAGGAACAACGTCAAAATAAATTTGCACATCATCTGAATAACAAATATTGCACGTACAACACGTAGAATTTTTATTTGTATCAACAAACACACTCAATCACATACACACACACACACACACACATACAAAATCCTGCATAGAAGTAGAAGAAGTCATCAAAACTGATGTTTTATGGTAAAAAAATTGGCCAAGAAAAGAAAAGAGTTTCATCGAGCAACATATGCAAAAATATTGAAAATAAGCAATGATGCATACAATTATGAACATAGAAAAAATAAAAAAAAAGGGAAAAGGAAGGAAAAAGGGTTTGAAACTGTTAATTTAAATATGAGAATGTGAAATAAGTGACCAGCCAGGCATTGACCGACTGAGTGAACGAAGTTCAGATGTTCAAAGTTGGTAAATAAACCTGAATATGAAATTTTATTTCATTTTTCCGCACATTTAAATGTATGAATAAATTCTTTCTTTAAAGGGTTGTTTAAGATACAGCATTATGAAGTTGTTTATTAAGGAAAACATTTAAAATGACTGTATTAAAAAGAAACGAGGGTGGAATATAAAAAATGCAAAGTATTTAAATGTTTTGTTATTTTATATTACAAAACTAAATCAATTGTATGTTAAATTTATTCCTTTATAGGAAAAAGAAGAAAACTGCAAGTAAAATTATCAATTGAAGTGTAAGGAAAAGAAAAAATATATTTGCAATTCTAAAATGTAAAGAAAATGAAAAGAAAACATGGAAATTCCATTTAATCAAACAGGAAAGTGGACAAAAGGGTGTAAATATTTCAAAGTTGTGTAGCTACTAAACCATGAAATTGACCAAATTGTGTTTTTTTTGCATTTCTTTTTTTTCTTGTTTAAAGAAGTAAATAAAATAAAAATATTATGCAAACAGTTTTGTTACCTTTTGCTATATTGATTGCTTATACGGCGATAAAAGAAAAAAATTAACATACATCAATATGAACAATGCCGAAAAGAAATGAAAAGAAAACACACGTGTCCTCAAAATGTTAAATAAATGTTACCAAATAGTTTATGCAAATAAGAATGTGACATTAAACATTTGAAGTACTAAATATCATCTTAGGAATTTAAAATATTTTTTAATAGTACAACATTTAAGTCCATAATTTTTTACCCAATTTATTGTAGCTTCAGATTGTGATGACAATACATCAAGCGTTGGTAACTCTAGTGATCGGTGTCGTTCTCCCGAAAGTCCTATCATGGGTGTAACACATCCTCCCATTAAACAAAAACCACAAGCAGAACTACATCCTCATCCTCTTCTTTCGTTGAATCACCACTTTCAACATAACTTGCCAACACCATCCACACCACAAGCTGCTCATTCACCCAAACCAATTAAAAATTACAAGCAATCAGCGACCGAGGAGGAAGAGGAAAGTGCTTTAAACTTAACTAGTGAATATTCTCGGCTTTCATCGCAATCTCCCTCATTATCGGTAAAATCAGTTAATCTTTGTGCAACCTTACCTTTGACTCAGCATCTTCAACATCAGCAGCACCACCATCAGCTGCAACAACAACAATCCTTACCCTCTTTAAGCAACATTTCATTACCAGTGCTAAACCCTGTATTGGCTTCGTCACAAGCTCAGCTGGCAGCAGCAGCCGGCTTGGGTGTGGGTAATTCTTTATGGACCCAGACAGCTTTAGCTAATCCCCTGTCATCTCATGATTTCACACAATTTCAACAAGCTCTACAGCAACAGCAACAATCTTTGCAACAGCAATTTCAAAATTATTTAGATATTTTGCGCAGTGGTTCTTTGAACTTGGGACCTTCTGACGATCCCACTGTTGCTGCACAAATGGCTACAGCCCAATTTCTCCTGCAAAGACAAGCTTTAAGTCAGGCTGCCCAACAACTGCATGCGTTACAAAAACAACAAGAGCTACAACAAAATCGCAGTGAAATGGCTGCCCCATCAACCCAAAAAAATATACAAATGAAAAACTATCATAAAAACCATCTAACTTCAACGCCAACTCATTGCAGTCCTCTGCACAGTCCGGATACTTCCCCCCTGCCTAAAATATATCCAGCAAATCATTTCTCGCAAAATTCTCTTCAGACACCACCACCCTCCAATAGTTCTGACTCAATTAAGGTCAGCGTCCTGTTAACGCCAAATACACCGGGCGGCGGTCCACAAACACCACAAATGACCAAGAATTTATCTAATACTCTCAGAGCTTCAGAACCTTCTCCCGAAGAGACAACCGATTTGGAGGAACTCGAACAATTTGCCAAGACATTTAAGCAGAGACGAATAAAATTGGGGTTTACCCAGGGTGACGTGGGTCTGGCCATGGGAAAACTATACGGAAACGATTTTTCACAAACAACCATATCACGCTTTGAAGCATTAAATTTAAGCTTTAAAAATATGTGCAAATTAAAGCCGTTGCTACAAAAATGGTTGGACGATGCAGATCGAACAATACAAGCAACAGGAGGGTAAGCATTTAAGTTGTTTAAATTTCATTCTTCCTTAGTTAGATAATCATTGCAACATTTCTAAATATTTATACCCTTCACCACATGTAGCAAGAGTATAAATCGGTTTGTCACTCCGTTTGTAATTTCTTCAATATTCATTTGCGACCCCATCAAGTCTGGATCCTTTTAGATAGGGAAGTCGATTTAGCCATGTCCGTCTGTTTGTCTATTGAAATCAACTTTTCTCAGTCTTGATTTCAACCAACAGACGGACGAAAATCGACTTCTCTATCTGTATATATATATATATATATATATATATATATATATATATATATTTTATGGGGTCGCAATTGAATATTGTAGAAATTACAAACGGAATGACAAACTTAGGTATTTATACCCTTGCCACCTTTGGTGAAGAGTATAAAAAAATTAAGTTATTTAAGACCCTACATATGTACCTTTTCGACATGTAGATAAATACATACATACATAAAAAAATACGTAAAAACACTTCTTATTTCATACTAATCCGTAGTGAAGAGATGAAGTTTTAATATGTGACCAATTTTTTTTCATTTCAAGTATTTTCGATCCCGCCGCACTGCAGACCACTGTTACTACACCTGAAATTATGGGTCGACGTCGAAAGAAGAGAACGTCAATTGAAACCTCCATACGTGGAGCTCTTGAAAAATCGTTTATGCTAAACCAAAAACCTACCAGTGAAGAAATCACCCAATTGGCCGATCGGTTGTGCATGGAAAAAGAGGTTGTGAGAGTATGGTTTTGCAATCGTCGTCAAAAAGAGAAACGTATTAATCCATCCCTCGATAGTTCAGACAATGGCGATGAGTCTCCTTACATGATGATATAAAGGTCGGAAAACTATTGAAATTAATATAATAATAATACATAATAATAAATACGGGAAAAGAGGCAATCGAACTTTAAAGTTTCTTATTAATTTACATAACTTTTTTTAAGAAAAACTTAAAGATAAAGACGCACACACAGATACACAACAGGAAATTAAAGTTATAATAATTAAGACACATAAAGAAAATATTTCTTAACTTGATTTAAAATATAGAAATAAACATGGCTTGTTTTAAAATAATGTCTAATACGTAAGCAACCATTTCTATTTTCTTTTTTTCTTATTAGATTTACATATGAATTTTAAATTGTTGTTTTTTTTCTTTTACGAAAGCCATCGTAAAATTAAACAAGTAAAAACACTTTATTCGGCAGTCCCATAGTCTATATACCCACTCCCATTATTATATTTTTAATGAGGGAAAATGTCTACTGTAAGTGGTAGCCGTGTCGAACTAATTTTCCGTCCATAAATTCAAATTAAACATATACGGGGACTAAAGAGACCCATCTTAATTTAGTACATATGACAATAAAAACAACATACAAATTAAGGATTACGCCTTGTGTAAGAAGCGGGTACATAAGTGGACATGACACAATCATTTCCAATTGATAAAGTTATATTGGTCTTAAAACAACAACCCTTTGTAATGCTGTATCGTCTATTAAAATACAATAATATTGTTTTATTAACTTAAAAAAAAAATTATATCGCTAGTCGCTTTGTGTTATTAGTTAAACGTCAAATATTAGTAAACGTCAAATTTTGGCTAAAACGTCAAAAGGAATCGAAAACGCGTTAAAGAGTTTCAAAAAAGGCCTATAAAAATTACGATTGTTTTAAAGTAAATTTAGCTTAATATTAATAAAAACAGACGCCAATATTTGATGATGTTTTTATTATTAATTAAACTATAAAATTACTGAAGATAATTTTATAGTTATTTAAAACACTGAAGCCAGATGCTAATTTGATTTCTTCCTTTTACTTTTAATTACATATGTACATAGATGCAGAAGAACGAAAAATTAAGGAAAGTCAGTTTGCAAACAAATATATTTACAAATGCTAACTAAAAGGTAAAAGATTGAAAAAAATGAGTTTTTTAATTTGGGGCTAAAAAATATTTTTCGTGATTTGTGTTTTGGTCCTATGCTCCACACTGGAACGACACGTATATACGTATATAATATTTATCTATATACGTGAATTCGCAGAAACGTAACCTAATTTTACTGTGGGAGGGTTTTTACGATTACGACGAAAACGTGAATTTTTTCAAACTTAAAATACATTGAAATTGTATACAGGGAAACTATTTAATATTTTTTTTTCAAAAATATTCTGAATTATTCTTGCGAGTTAAAAATAAAGTTGAAATTATAAGCAGTAATAATTCTTTTTCGTTCACTTTGATTGATAAAAAAAACGAAAAACTCTGTTTTTGACATAAAATAAATAATTAAATAACCATAAAAACAGTTTGTAGAACTAAAAAAGGTTGAAAAAGAATATCAATATGTACATATTAAAGGCCTGCATTTGCATACTACATTATACAGACTAAACGAATATACCATGGTAATTATTTGTTAGTCTTGTTATAAATGAGAGACTGTTGTGTTATATTATGGTATGGGTTTGCTTTAACATACTCATTATTCTCATAAAAACAGTATCAGCTACATATGAATTGTATTTGGTAAGAGACTTACTTGTTGTTTTTTTTTTCAAATAACTGTTGTACGCACAAAAATACTTGTGTGTGATCTAAAAGAACTGTAGTTACACAAGTATTTTAATAATTTTTTTTTTTGTAAAAATTAAAAACGCATTACATATTTTTGTGCGTACTTTAATAACTATATATGTATGTGTGTATGTTCACACATATGTTCTGTTTTACAAGTTTGAAAGAACCATATCTATACAGCTATATTACGCTTTTTTCTGTTTATCCCTTTACACCCAAACCGTTTCTAAGAATTACAATACAAACTTGTACCGGAAACATTAAAGTACGTATCAATAACTACTTAAAGCAGCAGTAAAACAAAACTGTTATGTTTGGTTATAATAATGCACGTCTTTAGTACATATGTTTCTATAAGCTAAGAGATAGCTGTGTTCTGTATGAGTATAAGTACTAAGAAAACAAGTAAGAGCGCCATATTTGGCTGTGCCAAATCTTATATACCCTTTACCATGTGTGGCCAAATGGTATAGTTTTTTTCAAATATATTTGGAGTTTATTTCAAAGCTGCAAAACAATAATATTTTTGTAAAAAAAAAAAGTTTTTTGTGTAAAAAAAAACGAGGCAGTCGTTTTTTTTTGCTTATATCTCAGCCGGATGGATCTTGCCAGTTTTCAATGCTGATTTTTTCGATAGTATTTCCAATAGTTTGATACCTCATGCAACCCTGGGTGACCTATGGGAGCTACGAAAACTTGATTTCAACATACACACGGACAGACGGACATGACTTAATCGACTTCCCTATCTATAAGGATCCAGAATATATATACTTTATGGGGTCGCAAATGAATATTGTAGAAACTACAAACGGAATGACAAACCTATATATTCCCTTGCCACATGTGTAAAGGGTTTAAAAAGGAGGTTATCTTTTGCTGAGGGAATTTTTGTTTGAGTGATATTGTACTTTTGAAGAAACCCGTTACTGATTAACCCATTTGTAAAAGCGTAAAATATAAGATTTTTTTTTAAGACTTATAACTTTTAGCTTTCGGGAATTCCTAAAATTAATAAAACCTACATAATTAATAAAAAAAAACGATTTAACAAAGTTCACTTTTTCGAGTAGTCAATGTTCATGTTAAAGGATGGTCACGTTTCTGCGAGTTCCAATCAATAAATCTAGCCCGAAAATATCTTTTTTGACATCACTAGTCTCACTGGTTTTACCACATTGTTTAAAAAAAATTTAACACAAATAGGATGTAAAGTAACACAATAATACAATCGAAACAACATTATAAAGGTGTTATGATGCTCGTCTTGGTTTCTTATAATGATTAAACATTTTTATATACGAATATTTGAATCCTTTTTTGCAAATATTTTACAGATTTAAACAAACAGTTTAATGGTTGCTTTATTTAAAAATATTTACATTTCCAATACACATATGCATACATACTGAATGTATATCTACTAATAACAAGTTTTTTTTTTGTCATTAAGATTAAATTAAAATAAAAACATACCTGCCTGTATGTAAAATGTGTATAAAAAGCAAATGTAAAATGTTTGTATGTATGTTAGGTATGTATTTAAATCGTTGTAGTAGTAGTTTTCTTAATACATAATTGATACGTCTTATATTTATTTTAATAAATATTCACTGTGATAATAATTCTTAATGTTTGTAATGTGTTTTTAGCTATAAAATATTAAAAATTAGAAATTAAAAATTTAATATTAATTTTAAATGTAATTTATGATCTAAAAAAATACACACAAATAAAAAATTATAGAAAAAAACTGTAATTTAATTTGAAATATGAAATAACTAATAAAGTAAGTATTAAAAATGTATGCACAATTTTGATCAAACTTAAAAAAATAATTAAATTTATAGTTGAGTGTCTAACTATTGTTAACTACATAGTTTGGCTCACTTCATAAACGCAGTTTACAATGCAACACTGCAAACAAATGCGCTTACAAGGCAAAGCAACACTTAATAGTCACACTGTGTAGTTAATAACAGCTAAAATTCTTCCGGCAACAGATGTAATGTAGACTAGTGTTATTAATAATATAAATAAAATAAGATTGTCAAATAGGGATAAAATTTTGCTTGACAAAGTAATTTATACTGAAAGATACTTAAAATGTCAAAGATATAATTATTTGCATTGATGATAAGGCAATATGCTGTTTATGATGATTTAGAAATTAATAATATTGTTGATAGAAATACTATAAATTAGATTTTTTTTAAAAAACACATAATGCGTAATTAAGAAATATGTAATAGAACGGACATACGAACATGAATATATATAAATTTTTACATACATATATATTTAAAGATTTTGTATAATTAATAACCGATATTTCAAATACATATAATAAAGAGGATGTGGTTTCGTAGTCAGTAGGAGAATTAAACATCTTGTCT